>CAJFCY010000062.1:0-40680 GCA_904066265.1 Eimeria zaria | reverse complement strand
CTGCTTGCAAGTTTGTATTTATTTCATATTATGTGTGATAACATCTCACAGCTACAACAGTGCATGGCTGATTCGACAGCAAGCCAGTAGGGTGCATTGGCCCTTTCTCGGTCATCTGGCCCGCTTTCAAACATCTGCAAGATATCGAAGTCGTTCCGCGTGTACTTCTTGTTCCTTTTCTCGAGTATTGTTTTCGAGATTTAGAAGTTCACTAAGATTTGATACTGGCTGGTCCTCAACAATGTTGCTGCAGTGACTGAAGTTAGTCGACTACGGCTCCTTGTTCACCTGCATGAGTGTCTATTCCTTGCGCGTAAGTGCTGAAAACTAACAGCAGTCGATGGTTCAGAATTCCTAAATGATGTTTATGCATCGCTGCGTCTCGGTCCGTATGGCAATCTTTCAGTGGAACCGATGAAGTGCAACTGTAAATGCCTGCAGACATTTAAAGTTGCACTTCACCGATTTCTACTGCCTACTGCGGGCCAAGTAAGTGTCTAATTGTCTGCCATGTTATTGCCTGAAAGGGAAAGGCTCTTCGGTGTGTTTGATTCTCTTGCAGCTCACAGCAGTACCCCATCAGCGCTGTAGCATGAGCAGTAGTGCTTATGTTGTTTGCAAACCAACTCCACGTGCAAGCATATCCAATCCCCTTTCTACACAATTGTACTAACACACTAGACAGCTGCTATTCAGCCACCTGGCCGTCAGTGTACAGCCTGCACCGGAGAAGAGATGCGTGGACCAGCATCACGCAAGTCGTGTTACATCTACTCTCATATCTCCTCAAAAAGAAGGGTCCATCCTTTTTCTCATCGCCGAATAATGGAAACTCAAACTGACAGGTGAGGAGAATTGCGCGTGTGGGGACAGGCTCCAGGATGGCACAAGCGCAGGCAAAAGCAAACGGCGATGGAGCGACGGATATCCGCCGATACAACGAGTATTTCCTGTGCTGCTTTGCCGCCCGTCTGTCACTACAAAAGATGAGCACAGCTGCTTGGGCACTGTTCATGTAAGCTACTATGTTTCGTGCATTTTGATTGGATGATGCATACTAGTGAAGGAAAGTCAACAAAACACAAATAGGGTATCCACTGTTGCCGACGCGGAACGTCAAAACTACCGCCAGCCAAGGCCGCAAATGAGGTACACATTTAAAGGTCCGCACGGAGCTAGCCATAGGTGTAGAGGGATAACGCATTGTCCAATGAGAAAAACGACTAGCGTGAGAATTGTCTCCAATGCACACGTGGAGACAAACTATCTACAAGAATGCTTTACGCACGAACAATATTAGCTACGTGGGGGCCGCCCACTCCTGTGCTATCTGCTGATGAAGTGAAAATTGCAGACAGATGCTCACAATGCGCTAGTTCGCTCAAGCAAAACGCAGAAACCCACTCAGATTGTCAGAATCCTGGCAATTCGATGTTGCATTCACGTTTTCTGCGAAGTATGCGCGTTGTTGCATGCTTCTTCACAGCCTCAGCCTGCCTCAATTCTCTTTTCACGGAATAGCGTTGGTGTTCTTTCTTTCAGTGGCAACAAGTACAGTTCAGTTGGCTCCTACAACGCCATACGAATACGAGATTAGTCTTAGGGTTGCAAGTGCAGATTCGGGTGAAATCTGCGCTGCCAACGAATTATCCAAATAATGGAAAGCAAAGTACCCATCATCTGATGAAGGTTTATGGCTTGTTTCCCTCATATGTGAGTACCAAGCCGTGTGAATGCACTTAAACCAAACTACTTGGGGTAAAGGTGATTCGAGCATGTTGTCGATCCAAATGCCGTGCTTGGCTCACCGGCGCTTGCTCCCTACATTCCCCACTGCCAGCTATATATCTATATCTGGAATCCGACAACTGCGTGGGTAAAAGACTGTCTATCCGCAGCGTAGCGCAGCTTCGGTTCAGAAAACAGTTTTCTATGATCATCATGGAAGCGGAAGAGTGCCTGCTCCAGAAGTAGACTGTTGTACTACAAATCCATTGCGCAAACGGTTGACACTGAAACCAATTAAACGGCCTTTGTTGGGCATGGAAAGGCGAACAACGCAAAGGAGTGCGGCTGAGATCCTCTGCTTCAACCCTCTAATGCCATGTGACTTTGAGTGAAATTCTTCTGACCGCTATTACAGTACATTGGCACTTGGCGCCAGGAGGGGGCAATGCATTTTCACTCGGTGCCGCCAATGTTGCTTAAAGAAAAGCCATATCTCTTAAACAGCGAAATAGTACATTAATGACCAAAGCGTTTCTGTTGCAAACTGAAAGTGAACACGAACGGGGAGGATTTTAGGTGTTGAGCCACTCCGCAACAACGTAAATGCTCCTTTTACCCGCTGACTCACAGTATGCCCACCATCAAATCCATTGAAATACCCGTCCACATGTGTTTAGAAATTGACCTGAAGACGGACAGGCTTGGGGACTTTCCGAAGCCGTCGATGCTAATGCACCAAAAAACGTAGGACAGCTTGCTTAAGTGACACGCGCTTCTGAGGCCAACGCAGGCACCTGGCAACCCGCCCAACATTTGTGCTGAGCCCGACAGTGGCCCGCTAAGCCGAGATCGCCACGTTACTCCGTGGTGGAATTGCAAAGAGCAATTGAACATTCATGCGCCGGCTCGTATGGCAACGTGTGCCCGCGTATGTTTAAGAAAATTTCCCTTGCTCCATTGGTGATGTTGACAGACATCCCAGCTGCGCGAATATATAAAGACTGACAGGAAAGCACTTTGGAAGACAAAATTGGGCCACTTTGCACAGGAGGTTGACAGTGCAAATGCTCAACCGGTTATGTTTCAGGGGAGTGCATCTCACGCTGGTGAGATATGTGACATATATGACTGCGAAGTCGTAGTACGACAGTTGGCCAAACCGCCAAAAAGCCCGTATGCTATAGGCGTGTCGGAAACTGTTTGTCAAGTATGTGAGGGATCAATCGCTTCTTCGAATTGTGAAATCTCCTTCATGCAAGTAGTCTCGGCGCTTCTTGGCTTCCGGCCGGAGCACGTGGAGCTCCCTTTCCGTCGTCTGCCACTTCTTCCCCCCTTCCAGGAGAACGCGTGCGCAGTATGGGACTAAATGGTGTACTCTACTTGGTTTTTTCTGTCGAGTCGCCTTAATGCTGGGAAAGCACCGCCTGATGTCCTCTGCCACATCCAGTAGCGACTAGCACGGTGGGCTTATCGAAATCCTGGAATGGGATTATTGGAGACGGTGCCATGAGTCTGAAGACGTTCTGGAAGCCTGTATGTTTGCCTTTGTCACGTGCTCAGGTTTGATCTTCTTGACTAGGTCTGTTTGGTGAGCGGCGATTAGAGTAAATCCAAGAGTAAACTTGCTGTAGCCGGCGAGTTGGCTGCATCAGCGCCCAATGTGTCTTGATTTATGCTGCAAAGACATGGTCCTCTGAGATAGATCTCCGCATGGAAAACCACGATGTTCCTGCACTTATCAACAAGCGCTTTTAGAATGTCACTTGAACCTCAAGCCGCTGGTGTTGCAGGCGCTCCTGGACAGTACAGCTGAACATAATCACCGTGTCAATTTACATAGGTATAGAATACGCAACGAATGAACCCGAAACATCGAACTTGAGCTACTGTTGCCATTTGATCAGGCTATTTACCCGTTTAGTGTCTTTTAAGGTGTCATTCACACAGTGCTTCTCTGGAAAGCAATCCTTCCGTTATCGATGCGGTGTACTGGAATCGACAACAGCGTTGTACCCCAGCCACAAGAAGGGCAGACTCTTGAATCCTGCAAGTTGTCGTTTATTTCACCCAGCCCAGGAAGGGGACGTTACTGTCGCACCGCGATTCCTTTGACGGAATTGAAAACGAAGGAAAAGGAATAATCTTTCTGTTTTACTCATTACTCATTGCTTTCCGCACACAGCCCTCCTCCCCGTCTTCAGCAAGCCAGAGGCCAACCTGCAACTGAATTACCGGATGCGTGAACACGCTAATGTGTTCAATTTCCCCAACATCGAAGTTCTGCACTATAGGAATACTGCCGTGCCATGAACTGTATTCGCCATTTAAGCTCATGTTTTCATCAGCTCTCCTCTCCTGCCTGCTGTCGGACGACGTTATTAGAAGAAACTGCGCCAAGATTGCATCTGCTTGCCGCACCCCCGACCATTAAATGCTGCTCATGGCCTGTACCAAGGAGCTCTTGCAGCTTCTCGTCAACTGCGCAAACTTGAATTGGAACAGACTTGAGTCGAATTGCTCTCGGATGCGTTTCTCTCTTCCGTTGCATTCACGACTCCACCCTGCGCTGCGTGCACGCTACCACGATTAATTTCCTTGGCGGGCATGCTCCATGCCTCCTGTGTCGTCTTTTCCAGCACCTTCGACTTTCCTGAAATCCTGAGTGTGTCGACGTCGAACTGCTGCAACGAGGACAACCTCGTTTTCACCGCCATACTTCTGTTGTTGCTCGCCCTAAATTCGAATACGCGCGTTCCACATTCCTTCGTCATCGTTTTGTCCCTTGTGTCAGCAATCATATCCTCAACGTCTGTGTGCAGTAAGTGTTCATCAGGCCTGGATCGTGCTTCTTTTATTGCATACACGGCTGTGTAAAAAACTTTTTTTCTCTCTGGAGTGTGCAAATAGACTACCATATCGGCGATTTCCCTTTTTAAGCACTCAGTTGCTACTGCCCAGCAAATGTAACTACTGCTTCTCTTCTTCCACTCAGCAGGTTTGGTACGAACCATAGATAAAGATACTTCGTGTCCGCTATACGTCATGCGTTCACCAAGAGGAGATATTTCTTGGTGCATCACTATATGGATGACTACTGAGGCTGAGACTGTTTGAACCTTGTCACAACCTTTTGTCCCGACAACCTACGCGTAAACGTACTTCGCATCAGAGGTTGGACGACTTCTGGACTCCGAATGGCAGCCATGCTTCGATTTAGCCAATCTGCCAGAGCTTTCCTGCTGTAAAGAATTTATAAATGGCGGCTGTAGCTGCTACAATGCATTTTCAGTTCAAACGTACACCTCCAGGCACCAGATAAAGTTCAGTAAGTCCCCGACCAGGCCACGCTTCGAAGGGCTGTATAGGCAGAGGCACTTATATGTGACTTCTGAAAACTGCCTATTTCCTTCCCTAGGGTGCTGATGGTGGAGTTGGATTAGTATGACAAGGCCGTTCGTTGCCTAAGTTCAGGAGGCCACAAACGCATGAGCCGCGCAATCTTCTATTATTCGGAGGCGTAAAAGAGTAAATGCCGTAGGGAGAATTTGTCAAAATATTTCTTTTCCGATTCTTCTTTCTGTGAGCAGACAGCCTGTCGATAACAGAGGCAAAACAACTGGCAACACCTTTGGATTTAAGAGGGGTATGTGCCTGCAAGGGTTGTTGCACGATGAACTAGACCCTTGCTTTTTTGTTAGTCAGCAGTGTACACCCGAACTCAAAAACCGCATTGCAAACCTGGTCTTGTGCAACAGTACTTAACTCATTGCCTGATGCGAATGGTAGGAGGCTTAAAAAAAACATGTTCGAATGTTCGGCAACGTGAATCGCTGGGTATCAATTTCACCACCAAAAAGTGGAAAGTGATAGAGTTACATTACCTATACGAATTGCAGGGGGTGTCTCGTCAAAGGAAATTCAAACAAAAGTCAAAGTCAAGTGTTACTTGTATTTTTTTTCGGATGCAAAGAAGCATGATAAAAGTGCAGAGGCAACATGATGCTCTGTCATGAAATCAAAGGCTCGAAGCGCTTTGTGCATTTAGAACCTCCATATGATTCGCATTTCGCAGCCGACAACAATGGAAAGTGTCTTCGTCCGCGGAAAAAACTCTCAAGGTGGGAGAGAGCTACGGCCTTCCGTTTAGTATCCGCCGATTGAAAGTAGGGCGCAGATACTACTTTCTGGCCCCAGGTATTATGCGACGACACAGCAGTGAATCACAAACCGTCTCCTAAACGAAAAAAGAAGCAGTCACTTGTGTTCTACACAGGTAGTGAATTTATAAAAGGTGATTTTATTACCAGTTTATACTAAAGAAGAAGCACAAAAGAACAGCTGCAACTCACTTATCCGCGGCACTCCTCTCCCTGAGTCGTTTGCTCACAGTTGTAGTACTTTGTCCCCGCCATTTTATGGAGTTAGTCGCGAGCGTCCGCGGACTCGTCAGCAGCGGTTCCTCGCCGAACGGGTTGTGGCTGGGGAACCACACCACAGTGTCAGCTGTTAGGGGATCGTTGTCTCGTTCGGTTTAGCCGATGGTGACGATGAGCGCATTACCTGGTCGTGTCGAGGTCAGAAGGCTCCCCAATTCTTGTTGGTTCCTAAAATTACCGGAATTGTCTACACATTTCGCTGCTGAAGTTTTCGGTGCACGCCTGTATTGAATATCCCTGAAGGATTCTCTGCTCCCAGCGACCGAGAGTCAAAATGAACGAGGGCGCGTTCTCCAGGGCAAGCACTGGCTATACTGAATAAATGGAGTTTTACAATCCCCCTCGGGTACTTTGCTTAGTACATTTAGCAACCCGTGTGCGGATATACAGTATTTCAATAGTAGAGCAACTTTCAGAGGCAAATGTAAATAAAATATCGTTAAATTATCTGGATTCTAGCCTGACATGCGCTTCAGGTAAACCACCTTGATGTTCTTTAGAACGGATAGGCAGATGCTATCCGCTCCCGTCAGCTGGGCCTGCTGCACTGCGAAAACAAACAGGAACTCAGCATTTTGCAAATGGACTTGCAAGAGAATCCCAACGTACAGGATCTTAAGAGAGTCCCGAACCCCTCATGTGCAGCATCCCAACATTCTATCGGGAAGGCATCTCCCACATCCCTGACTAAGTTAGCTGCGGTAGTTGCGAACTCTTGCATACATTTACCGGGCTAGTACAAGCTACTTATGCATGTCACAATGCTAGCTCACTCCAGTCGGCTTGGAAGCGATACTGCTGGGGTGTAAGTTCTATAAGAATTAAGGAGACCCACTTTCGGTTGCACTGATGCATGACTTTCCTCTTTATGTGAAGCTGAATAGCGACTTTATGCATTTTATGATGGTCAATATGAACGAGCGCGTTTAACCCTGCGCAACGCTCCGTTCGTCGTTTCACCAACCGCACGTGTTTAACGAAACTAGTGCGTCTTCTCCTTGCTATTCCATTGAAAGCGTCCTACAATACATCAGGTGGGGTCTAAAAGGCATTTACGTCTACAAATTGTGACATATTCATTTGCTACCATGTATATGATGGCTAGCTAGCATGCAAGCGGACTACTATGCATACCGCGTACTGTCATACATGATAGTCCGGGAATGAAATGGAGGGCAGAAATGGAGGCGGAAAGACCTGCTTTTCTGTAGGGTGAAACTGGCGGGTGAAACAGTGAAAAGGACGGGCAATAGGATTGTGAAAGCCTCTAACATTTGTTGTGGAAAACACCTGACGCTGGCATTATGGGGATTGAAGACTGCATAATGCAAGAAACATGCGTAGATACAGTATCAGAAACTATAAATGGTACGCGATGTCCCGATCACACCATATTAGAAGGTATATGACAATGGGGCATCTCAGCATTTTTGGGACTCCTTTAAGTCATATGGGAGTTGCAGAGTTGTGGACACAGCGTGCAAGAACGCAAAACCCTACACACTGGTGCGCACGGGCGCCAGGTACAGGTCCTGGATAAGTAATTGCGAGTAAGCCAGCCGAGAGTCCCTCAGACGCCAGCAGTGGTGGTGCTTTTGCCGGAAGTGTTCCACTCATCGTGCCCCGGGATAGCTGGGCGCCTCCAGGAGTGTAAACGCCCAGCGATCCCTGGGCACGGTGAGTGATTCAAGCAAAAAAACGAGCACTCGGCAAAAAGTGTACGAGCAGTCAAAACGATATGCTGGCATGTGTAACATGTCTTATCCAAGTTTCGAGCTGTTCGTTATTGCATATGTGGTATCCTGTGTGGGGTTCCGGTCATCCGCGTAGACACCGCCAGAAACTTCGCCTCCTCGGAAACTTTCTCACGCAAAATATAGGGAGCAATAAGGTGGAGGCCAGTGACCGGGAGCAAAGGGCACTACCATTTTACCGCCGGTAAAAATCGTTTGGAAAGAAGGCCAGCAAGCGGCAGGATAACAGTGCACACGATGGACACTCTGCCTCCAGGGAGAGCGCAGCTCTGCGTGCGATTTTAGTACCTCTGCAGTATCTCCAGTTGACTTTTTTTCTCCTGAATGAAAGCGGGTTACCATGACTAAACCTTTTTTGTGGAGCTGCATCGCTGAAAAAAAATAAATTCTCAAGGGATGCTTGAGCAACAAGCAAAGCGCAATAATGGCCACGGTGTTGGAAGGGGATATTTGTCGTCTACCATATGCCCATTAGCAACGCAGTAGGATTCCGTTGCAAATGCGTCGTTTCCAAGCCCACGAAAGTGAATTGCGGCAAAAATCACCAATGTGTTTTGCCGGTTGTCCCTGAGTTACGCCGGTGTAGGTCGACGGTGTTTTGACGTACTGTACACAGCAGTAGAAAACATAGTGCGGCATACACAGGGGAGAAGGTTGTCTGCTCAGGCTAAGTCTATTCACCGCTAGAACTCCCGCTGCCGTGATGTATCTGCCTAAGCAAACCGGGAATGCTTCTTTTTGTGCTAGCGGTGTAAGCATAGCTAGTTTCTGAACATGAATTAGGTGCTGCGTCGACAGCCAGCGTGTTTATTTGGGTGTATCCATCAAAGAGGCGACTGAAGCAGAGTGCACACATAGTGAGGAATGAAATGGCAAGAAACTGACATCGATGAAGCTGAAGGAAATTCTGACTTTCATCGGAAGAGCAGTTGCAGGTGTTTGCTACCGCTGCTGCGAAAGGCATGCGCGAGCGTCAAGTATTGCACAATGGCTTGAAACAGAAGCCCGCAGGATTCCAGGCGCTGTTTCTCAGAAGAACCGCTGGGGATGTGTGGACGCATACCAGCAGATGCAGCGCCACAGCATGAGCAGCAACTGCCCTATAAAGAGCATGGTGGAGAGAGGTTAACAGAAGTAACGGAAATCATATTCGGGAGCTCTTTACACTCCCCGGATAGTTTTTGGGCAAAACGCACGAATTTTCGACTACTCGAGCGCCGAGGTCAAGAAGTACGTGATTTTGCGTAATGTATTCTTTACAATTGGAAATTGATGAACGGTTCGCTTCTGGGTTTGATGGTGGCGTGGCCCGTCAAGCCACTTTTATAGGTGTCAATCTAGGCAAGAGCTTGCTTCCCCGGTCTTCTAACGGGACGTTCGACACCTGGGATAGCATGTACAAGCCATACACAAAGACCAACCATTGACCTGCAACCAGCGAAGGCGTATGTTGCACCGTAAACCCTAAACCCTAACCCCTAAACCCTAAACCCTGCACTATGGATGTCGTTGCGCGGGGCCCAGGCGGTAATCACGTGGCAGAACAACAACGTGATCAAGTATTCTAGCTGCCGCTGGGGGGCGCTACTCGTTTTTGGAGTTAGACCAGCTGAGGCTACACCGTCTGTTTATCACCTTTGCTTCAGGTGCAAGTTGAAAAAGCGCTTTGCCGTGCTCGACAGATGCACTAGACAAGCCACATTGGCCGAGTGGACGGCCAGACGTTCCGTCGAGCTCCTCCTACCTGGCGGCACTTTCGCTGAACTTGCCTCGCTATGTGTTGCATCGGCGATCCTAGTGTACGGGATACTTCCACCTTTGTGTCTGTTAATTCTCACCAATAGATCGGGAAATCGATTTTCCCCAATGTAGATTCGGGATGCTGTATCCATTTCTCATACATTCGTAGCAACGCCTCTCTTAAGGTGTAAAATTATATTAGCTCGTGTTTGTGCCATACTGGTTGCACCCATGCAATCATATAGAAGACACAATGCCCTCTCTGCGTGCATGTGTACGCTTATTTTGCTACAGGCTAGACTTATTCGTGTCATCCCCGGGCTGCGTAGGTGTCGACCTCACTGGACTGCTTTAGGGTTTAGGGTTTTCGCTCTGTTTTTCTTTGCGCAAAAAATGTTCCCGAACTCCGTTTTTTAATTGTAAATTCATCTATTGTTGTGCACTAGTGTCGACGGACGAAATCAGTTAGCTGGAGGTGGCTTATCTAGCCCAGGATGTTCGGGATCTACCACCGCAACGTTAGGAAAACGGCTACCGTTCCTCTGCTCTGGAAATTTAGCTTGGCGGCAGGTTACCTTCACCGGCAACACTGATAAACGGACTGGTTTCCTTATCCCTTCTCATGCAAAACTGCTGATGAGTTCTAGGAGGCTTGTTGTTTTGCCTCGCACATCTTCGCTCGGGTGTAATGTCCTGGCGGACCTCGTGCAGGCCAATATCTTCCGTAGGTTCTGGTTCCATGTTTTTGCCGGCAGCCCCAACCCTATTTTGTGAACGGTGAGTGGTTCTGTATGTACAACTCGCAATTCAGGATAGCAAAAGGGCTTCCAGTCTGGCTGTAACTTCTCTTTCTCCATGTGATTTTCGGAGGAAGCCATGCTTCTTTTGTTTCACTGCGTAGCATTTAATCACGCTAGGCATTTGCTTTGCCTTAGTAGGTCAATGGCCACCCCTCTATGTTTTTGACCGGCGTCCTGTGAATAGCTAACCTGGCGTCCCCATGTCACCGGGGACTTTGTTGTGCAGGGAACGATTTATTCGCTTTATGTCTTTCTTCTGCCCAAGTATCGTTCGTCGGATTGTAGGTATCTGGGCCACAAGTCGATGCTGGTGAACACATAGTTTACAAGCATCTCCATCTTCTACAACCTGTGCGGGAGGACGGAATAAATAGTGAGCTAACTCTAGAAATGCCAACCGGTCGTGCCCACTGAACATGAGAATTAGCTTGCATCGCATTAAGCAGAAGAGGATTGCGGAGTTGGGACTCGCATAGTCACAGGGCTTGCCGCTGTAGGCTTGTCGTGAAGCCGTGAAACACCATCAAGGCTTGTCTGCAGAGGTTGCGCATTGCGCGAGCCAGGAGAGAATCTTATGATTTCACTCTGAAATATCAGGTGCAAATGGTTCAGGCAGTAATTCTGTGTCGCCCGTCACTCCACGTTTAAATAACGGCTGCACGATGAATACTTCAGGGCGCTTCAGTGGATGGGGTTGGACTATTCCTCCCACTGCGCAGCTGCAAGCACAAGCAAACGTGCTGGGACAGCCATGCGTGCCATTCATGCCATTGTTTTAAACAATGATTCACCAGAATACAACGTACCATGGAATAAAATAATGCACAACCGGTGTGGGGATTGTCTAAGAGAGATGGCTTGTATTGTTATGAAGAAAGACATTTTGAACTCTACATTCTCGTATACGGTGTTCCCTTACGTGGGCTCACACGCCCATCGCTTCGCACGTGGCAGGAGACCGCATATTTCGGTCGATGACCCTTTGGTAGCCTACAGAAGACTGGTGGCTCTCCGCGCGCATTTGCGCACGGAAACGCTTTCTCGCAGGGTAAAAGTTTACGATTATGTAGATATCCAAATAGGTCTGCTTACCTTCGCTGGATGGAGAGACTTAAAGTAGCGGTGACTCTACTAGTGGTGGTGCTGTAGTAGCGGCTTTTTTAACTGTCGTTGACGGTCGTTCTAGAAAGACTGGGGTTCCTAACGTTTAATCGAATCCTTAGATCCCGCAGCTGCTACTTTTTCTGTATGTGGGCTCCCCTTCCACCTACGACGGTTCGTCTGTCGGTGTCGTCAAGCAGCACACGGAAGCCAAAAGCGTCTGAGCAGTCTTACTAGTGGTTAAAGCTGAGTGTTTTGAAAATGATTCCAGCGAGCTGAGCCCAAGCGCATCAAGCATGCGCGTAGTACCGATGCATCGAGTACCAGAGGTGTAGCAAGCAAATGGCAACGACGGGACCTGTGGGTGCGGAGAAAAAGGTGATCCGAAGAGGCAATGGGGTGCGTCGAAAACCGAATAGGTTGCCCAAGACACTGGAACAAAGATTTATTGCTTATTTCGCCACATTTGTAGCAAGCAGCGTGAGGTGTGTTGAGCGACGGTGATGTAACTTTTTGGAGGTGGTACGTGTCTAGCAGACAGGCAACATCCGTATGCGTCTTGCGGGTGCTGTTTTTGCTCTACACTGACCTCGTGCGGACCCTAATCCTCAAAAATATACGCTTGCACTGTTCCACATATGTTGAAATTAGAGCATACAGGGAGACTGTTGTATAGGAGGAGAGCAGCAGCTTTTTACTCGTGCTGGCGGCAAAGTGGAAGGGCATGCACTTGCCATTTGAGAGTGCCATGCAAGAATGTGCGAGGTCGGCACATGTACCTGAATGACTGACAGCACATAAAAAGAGCTATATAAGGCTCGTGACTGGCTCGGAGGCGCCTAAACACTAAGCTGTTTAAAGTCAGCGTTCTAGGAAACTGTTGAGCACCATGTCCACAGTGTGAAGAAATATTCATGAGCTCGCCGGCTTTTAGCATAGGTTTTCAACAACCACCTGTTGGCCAGCGCAGGAGTGTCTGTGTACGGGTATGGAAACCGGGCAAAATGTGAACAAACTAGGCGTAGTGGATGCTTGCTCGGCGCTGGTGTATTCTTGCGTCGCCTGTCCAGTAACAGTGGAATATCCCGGTGTTGGAACTTGCGCCTGCTTTTATCTGTACCCACATAAGGAGTTTTCGCTGGCTGTAATAATAGGCGGTTGGCGTCGGATTCTACACATGTTTTGGACGCCACCCTGCTAGCTGTTACATAACAGATCGTAAAAAATTAAACAGCATGTAGGGACGGTGTTTTTTGGCCGCATTTTGTCTTCAAATACCTATCGTTCTCCTTTCCAACTGTGACTGGCTCCGGTGCAACAATATCCTATTGCCTCTGGGCAGTTTGCGGGGGACAACCGACATAAAGGGTAGCCTAGCTGAATTATAATTGCCGCTAGCATGATGATTACCGGCCTACTGCTGCCCGGCAGTGCGTATCCACTTTTCAAAATGATCAAACATTTTCAGGCGGCCTTCGGATATTTGTGAAATTTACGTTTTCAAAAGCACGCATTCCGCAGGATACAAAGCTGCAGGGAAATGGGAACTGCATACGATTTCTTTTTTGGAAAGCTAGACGTGGAAAGGACAACAGTGTGAATGCACGACGCGTGTGAAATGGTAGAAGCTAGTGCAAGAAAATATGCTTTCGTACGCCGATACTTGTGTAACGAGCGGTAGAAAGCGGGTGCGGGTTAGGGAATTCTTTAGGACATATTCTGTAGCTGGCCGTTTAATTTATTGTCCGCAGAACCTGCGAAACGGTTGACCCATTTCATTGCGCTTCAAACGCAAATGCATTTTTGTTTGTTACACCTAAGAGAACTACAATGTGCTTTGGCTATGCATCAGCAGCGAAAAAGCGGCTCATTGCATCTGAGTCGGAAGATTCAAGTTACTCTGGGAGGTCTTACTATATCTCCAACCTGTCAAGCGCAAGCCTCATTGGCAGCAAGGTAGCAAAGGGAAAGGTGTTCTTGATAACACGGTTCAAAATATAGATGTAGTGTTTGCACTAATTGTAGGCGATCCAAGCTGCAACTGACAGAAATTTTCTATTACAGAAGTGAGTTGTTTCCTCCTCCTCTTGGCGGAGGTATGCGATCAATCTATAGATTTGAAATGCGTGGCGTTGTAAACCTTCCAGCCAACTGCCGGAAAGTTCTCGGAAAAGCGTTTAACTGCAGGGATATGCAGCGAGTTGCAATGTCGTGGTGTGGAAACTTATTACCGGCTTCCTCGGAAACGTACAGAGTGAGTGCTGTGCCGAATATTTTCTGGCGTCTTGTAGATGTCACTGCCTCTTAATTAATGCATTTTGCACTGTGAAATTATGTGTGTGTTTCTCTACGGTTTTTCTATTTTCGCTGTGCAATAAAACTAGTGTCGTCGAACGGCAATGGATATGTTTTTATGACTTCCTGATGATGGCTTTGAGAACATGATACGTCGCCTTGCAAGCGCGTTGGTGGTGTACGATCCGTAAACTGTAGCGGTAGCACAGTGTTGGCGTAGTTGGGTGTGCGACTCATGCAAGGAAAAAAAAAAAACCATTTCAATCCACCAAATTTAAAAATCTTTTGCTTACCCGAGTCGAACATGGGTTGTGGATATTTCTCTATTACTACCGAAATTGTAAAATTAAACATCATTTTAACATAGGTACTGATTTAAAATTTATATATATTAAATACATATAAAAATTATATCAGTAGATATGTTAATGATGTTATGTACAATATAGGTAACATATCTAATTATTTAATATTTATTTTGACCAGCTGGCTATTACAAGGACATTCTCGGTGGGCATTAGGTGCTTTAGGTGAAATCATCATGGGTGCTAGGAGATAGTATTTTGGCTCCACGAGTATTACTCAGTTACTCTGGAGAAAAAATGATCAACTGCTTGCTTTTGGCTGAATAGCTATTTTGTGTACTCGACTTCAGATTATCGCACGCCTTCGTATATGGATAAGCGACTATTGACACGTACTGGCGGACAATTCACGTTCCACTGTAGAACCAACTAGTTCGTCAATATACAAGTGTCCAGTGGTGATTTGGCGGAGAACGATCTTCCCCGTTCATATTGTTCTATGAGCCGCAGCGTTAGATGACGCGCCGTCGGAACACGTTTTGCAGTTAGCCATATTTTAAAAACATATTCTCACTGATTTACACGTGTTGTGGCGGTTGAGTAGATGCCAGCCAGTTTACATTTTAAGAATTGCCTACTTGCAAAATTGGAAGACGTTCCACTCGAGAATATCCAGCACGTCTATCAGTAAAGGATGGTAGGTTCGGAATTTTGATAATTCGTTAGCTTCCCACCAGTCAACAATAACTCACCCATATTCAGCAGTGGATATTAAAGCATAAAGGGGTTGACGAGAGAATTCCGCAATTTTATTACGGGTTAGGGCAGATTGTGTTACGGCAAAATTATTGGTGGAAAGAAATTGATGTTCTCCTGCGGTGATCGCCAGTCCTAAGCTGAGAGCGCATCGGCAAAATTCACAGACTCCGTGTGGATATTTCTTTTATTGTGGAATTTCTGCTGCCCGATTCGTTTAGTAATTAATATTCGTGTGGAAAACGGACTGTTGAATCCCGGTGTGGACAGGCGACACATATTCTCCGTATCCGTAGACGAATTATACATATTGCATTTGCAAAAAAAATACGTATATATATTATATGTTCCTGGCTACTTCGAGTTTTTACACATACCACAGCTACTGAGCTATCGTCTGTTAGCTGACAGGAGGATAGGATATGAGGCAAACATGTTGTATCACGTATGCCATCTGCTTCCACAGTCTATTATTTTTTAGTCGGCAGAAAATCACTCACTGCACGTGCCCAAACGAATCTATACAATCCAGATTAATCTTCTCGACATCAGCTAGTACGGCGTTAAGCTCTATGGTCAAACTAACAACCAAAGCTGTCTACATTCACCGAGCGTCCTAAAAGGCGCCATTAGCTTAGTTATTTTAAACAACAATAATCCTCACAATCCTTCCGATTAGAGCAAAGTGATGCAAAATTGAGTCTCATCGTTCCCCCAGCGATCACGCACTGAGGAATCAATGACAGGTCGCAAGCTGGCACCCTCTGGATTTACGATAATGTCCAATATCTAGGCAACATGGAATAGAACACCTTCAAGAAGGACTAGGGGAGATGTGCATGATGCAGACGTTCGGCTGTTATCTTGGCAATATAGTGGCTGTATATTGGCAAACTATTTTTATCCATTCTTCCAGCAAAGGCAAAAACAGCAAGATACAAGCTGATTCACGTTCGCTTCGAAACTTCATTACAGTAGAGATGCAACAAAATGCCAGCGTGATTAGTGCGATCTCGAATTTCATTAAAATTCGGTTTTATATCACAGTCCAGCAGGATATTGATTCATTGAATATTTGCACCAAGTGGAATCCGATCATTTCATACGAAACGCACGCAGTTTTTAACCGTCACGGAAACGGCATTCAGGAGACGTGGAGGAAAAGCCGGGGAATACTGCAACACCATGCTACGTTTTCATTCATCTGGCGGTAAGCTCTGCTTGTCGCCGGTTGAAAAATCGCAAAAACTATAACGCTTGGTAAAGAAATAATACTTTTTGCTAGGACGTCAGTGCACCTGGCCATTCGCAGCAGTCTGTTTTTTAACTGGTGCTTTTGGTTTGCTCACAAAACATAGCGTTCTTACCCAAGGCTGACATGAGATGAAGTTGCGTCCAACCATGATATGCGCTATTTGTCCATCCAGGAAGCTAATTTTGATTCACAGGAAAGTTGATCCGTTTCATGACCTGAATGCTACTAAAGGCGGCGTAGAAAAACACCTGTCTTTTTCCCTTTCCATGAGAGGATTATTTTCTTCCGTTACCATCTAAACCTCCACGCCTGCCTGACTCCGATGTTAACGCTCTTTCCAACCAGCCTGAAGATGCATGTTGCGCGCTCTGCCAAATGCCTTTAGCAGATGATAATTTCTGGCCAGAAAATCACAAACGGAAACTGCAAAACGTACATTACCTGGTACCGTGCCTTTTTCGAAGATTCCTCGATCGGCGCTTTGATTTCGCGGCCCTAGTTCGCACAACAACGAGATTGTCAATATACACCAAAGTTCGAGCCAATCTACTTACATTTCGGTTCTTAGCTTTCTAACAGATTCCGCGTCAGTTTCTTCCTTCTAACAGCTTTCTTTGACTCACGTATGTTTCTGAGGTTGTCCGTACATTCGCTGCCATCTGCGTCCAGTAAGCGTAGACAATGGTGTCAACCAAACTAGGGAGCTACACAGCGAAAAAGCACGGGCAAGCATACTCCAAGATGGAGTTGCTGAGGTGATGTTTCCATGTTTTTTTACAAATCCCTCCAAACCAATCCCTACCTGAGCCAGTTAAAAAGCCAGAAAAGCGTGCTACCGTTGAATACATGTGAGGAAACAATCAGCGAGGTCTACAAGAAAAACCAAGCTTCAGGACACGAACAAAGTTGAGCAAAAAATGGTCCTCCATCAACGGGCACGCACATATCGGTGAACCGCCCTTTACAGTGCGGCTTTGAACTTTCTCGAGCGTCCCTTTCAATTTGACGTTTCTGAGCGTTTAACCTGTTTCGTTTTATATTTTTTCAGCAAGAATGCTAGCGATAGTCTATGCTCACTGCACTCATCGCCCAAACTACTAAATGCATAATCCCCGGTGTGAGCCATTGCCAAACAAAACTCCAGCGGCATGCCAGGCCGCGACTTTTATCGCCGGAAAACTCTGCTTCCCCATCATCCTTGTAGACGGAAGTACCAGCTGAGTCACGAAGAAATATTTATGGCAGCAAACTATGTATTTGGACTTCCGGATTGTTGCACTCGCTTTTGTATTTTTTTTATTTAAAAAATTAGTTTCACATAGAGGCACTAGCCCCGCTTCTCACTTTCGTCAAGCTAGTGTAGTGATCAATCATAACCTCGCTACATACGGTTTCATCTACGTTTACAGGAAGCACCAGAGCATATTCGGATTTTCCGTGGGGTGGGTGCATCTCCACTGTGTCTCTGAACCGACTGTTCGTCTGGAGACTGCCCGACTTAAGGAGATGCTGCGCTCAACCTCCCAACAGTCTCAATGCGCAGGTCATTAAACAACTACATCAGCAACACCTAGCTGGCTAGCACGCGAAACGTTCTGCACGCGACTTAACTTCTAGTTCCAACAGCCTGCCATTGGCATTGCCAGCCTTTTAAATTATCATCTTGATAAAGCGGATACAAACCTGCCCCCAAGCTGCAACCCGCAACTCCGGCAGTGCATGTTACAGTTGCTGCATCTATGGGGCACCGAACCATCGTGGGTTTAACTACCAAGCGCACTGCTTGAAGAACGTAACGTACTGTATTGCTCATTGCATATAATCAAAACCTCACTATTATGTATACTTCCGTGTAGCATACTGCTAGATTCGCGCATATCATCACTGTATTCGCAACGAAAGATAGTGACAAAGAGCAAAAGAAACGTGCCTACGTGCGAAGAAACATTTCCATAGAAGCACATGCAGGAGGGATATGCAGAAGCACTGGAATACAGCCGAGCTCGAAAAGCTGGCATCCGCATCCACCATTCTGTCGCTGCTATCTGCTTCAGCCGGTCGCCTTCCAATTGGGAAAACCATGTAGCTTTCACACGAGGTGAGCTTGCCTAATCACTGCGCTCTCGTCGTCAACACACAAGCAAATACGTGGTAACACTTCTATGTCCCTGCAGCAATTACCCTCGTTTGAGCATTGGGGCGTAGCACCCTCACCGCTTAAGGCACCGCGAGCTCGCAGCGACAACTGCGCGTCATCTTGCTGCCAATGCTGTTTACTCGCGTATACAACTCTCAGCATATTTTTCTAGTTTTAAAAGAACCGCGTGTGTGTATTCTAACAAGTCTCGGAAGAACTGGCCTCTTAAGTACCAACGTGTTCAAAATGCTGATCGGCTCATTATGTCACAACGTTTTCGAGTGGCCTGTTGCCACATTAATGAAAGTGAAGATATTGGCTAGCGCATGGGCTGCTTGCATACCCACCACCACCGTTCATTGACACCTTTCTGTTGGCTTCGTTGTGCTGCTTTGGAAATGAGTCCACAACAAATTACCTGAACTGGTCGATGCATCGCTGTGGAAAGGCGGTTAGCCGCAGCGACTGCAACATGAGGTGCGTCGATTACTCGTTTTCTGCTGCCTTTCGCCACACTTCTAGTAAACAGCCGCTCCTGTCCTCAAAGCCCTTCAACAACATTTTTGCCTCTACAACTGCAGCCACCAAGAGTGAATACAAGATGCAAGCTAGCTTTTCCGCAAGTATTCAACGAATGGAGTAGCCCTGACCTTTTCTTTAAAGGAAAAGAGTCTATAAGAGCCCATTCCTCCGCGGCTACAGCATCCGTGACGTGATTTCTTCCCGACGGCTCAGCCGTATTTGCGCAGGGCCCTTATGGTTTAAACCGCAGACAACAATTATGAAAAGCTCATTCGTACGATATGCAGCCTCTCCTCGCTAAGC
Source organism: Eimeria zaria (assembly GCA_904066265.1). NCBI lineage: Eukaryota > Apicomplexa > Conoidasida > Eucoccidiorida > Eimeriidae > Eimeria > Eimeria zaria. The sequence continues at coordinate 21,548 of CAJFCY010000062.1, read as the reverse complement.
GGGTATATGTGCCATAGCTAATGTGTCTCAGGTGCCTCTTGTAGCCTTTCCTTAACCTCAAATTGTCTTTCAGTGATAATGGAGCTGATGAGGAAGGGCAAGACCTCGAAAAGTCCTATCATAGGAGACGCTTCTGCGTAGTGTTCTCCGATGGGTCTCGAATGCGTCCCCTTTTCACCTGCACTCTCACCCTCTCGGACCGGTTCGACAAGCTCTGCAAGCCTATGCCAGTGTTGTTGGGGTCAGTCCGAGGGTGCAAGCTAGTCAGAACAGTCAGAATGCGCAGACGCCTTGACAGTAGTCCTTCACAATATCGGCTTTCCTCCGTACTCGTGGCTGGACTCTTTGCGCCTCCTTTGGCTTGTCCCTACGGTACAAACCAATCACCTCTTTTCTCTTGGAAGTCATCATATTATTACTTTCCAACAGTCGAAGAGATACCTATCTATACGGCTGGCTTGGGCAAGCAACACTTGGAACACGGCGTGCTTGGACATTCGTTAGCTTCCATCGGTGCTTCAAACGCAGCATCCAGCCCCCGTAGGAGAGTCGTACATGAAGGCTGAAGGGGAAGTCAGCAGGTCGGTACACTAACTGTCTATAAGCAACTCAGATGTAAGGCAGCCCGTGACGCTGGTCAGCTGCGGTCGAAAACTCCTGTTTCATGGTTGAAGCAGGAAGAGCCTTAGAGGAATTTCGCTTCCACATTCTAACAACGTGTCATTGAAAACAAAACAATTTCAGTGACTTACTTGTGACATCGGGTTTCGTGATTATTGTGCGTTTGATGAAGAACGGAAAGCCTGACGTGAGCTCGTCTTCCATATTCTACCGCAGGGGTACTTTCACGCAGAAGTGCGCCTTTAGAAACAACTCGGAAATCGCCTTATATGCACAGGTACTGGAATTGAAGACTCGTTGCTTGTTTTTTCCTTATAGAGCACGCTGGAACTGTAATCAGGACGGCAACACATATCTGTCAGTCCAGGGTTCCTTAAGTATACACTGCCGTGAACTCCCGTTCTGCGTGCGTGCTGCAGAGCTTCAGTATACACTGATTATCTAGGTGGTGCCACTGAAACTCCACGGGCAGCACATAGAGTAACCTGTTGTTTCATCCACAATGGATGATTTATTTGCTCCGTATGCGCCAGTTGCCTTCTCACACAAGCTGCCCAAGCGGCAACAGGATAGAACGCGCCGTCACCAGCAGGAACTAGACAAGCAAATCTTTCAAAACAGGGACCGCCTTAAGAACTCTCCGCATATCAGATAGAGGACTCAAGGATCCGTAACTCGCGACAAAAGAGCGCAAGAGAATCGCTGCCAGCGCGTTACCCTCACACGCGTCTGTCTAGTAGATCTGTTGCATTCAAAAGAACCAGCAGCTGTTAATGTCAATAGCTTATACAGTTCTTACAGGGAGTATGACACGGCCGTGCGATCCGCCATCAATATTCAAGATGCCCCAAAGTTCATGCCCTAGATTCATTACTCGCTTCACTATAATCCTCGTTGGGAATCGAGTAACTTGAAGATGGGGTAAACCAGTATCAATTCCCAATTGACGATCAGGTTTATGGCGCTCTAATGGTCCTGTCAGTAGCGTGAGGAAGGATTCAGTATTTCATTCAGACGCACAAACCGGTTACTGTACGAGAGACAGCATGGGCACGTACCCGCCAGTAGTCTCTGATATCAGATATTTCTACGTTATTCCCATAAGGTGAGATAAACCGCGTTTTTCCTCCTAACGCTATTTTCTGTCCGAGATAGTTTGACGCAAAGCAGCCTGCATCCCCAGTGTGATGAACAAATGGAAAAAGCGAATGGGTCATTCGGTACGACAGACGGACTTATCGCTCTAAATTCGGTGCCTGGTATCTTTAGACCCGCCTGCTTGCGTGCTTGCGAATGAAACTATTACGGAGCTCACGTGCAGACTGCACCATTTTCCAAACTAAAGGTCGCAAAACTGTATTGAAAGGTGATTCGTGTAATATATTGTTTCACTGTACGCCGCCAAACATGGATAAGCAGTCAAAGTTGGGATAGCCATCTTCGGCAGAGTGCTCTTGCTAGAGCAAAGGAACACGATTCAGCTTGGAAGCCTTCTGCTTGCCGAGCATTATTGTCAGCGTGTTCCAGGTCTATGTATGCGATCGTGCGCAACTTATCGATATTTATAAGTTCCCTCTATACCAGGAAAATAGCTAAGGCCGTCCAGAGGAAATAGAATGCCTGTCATCATTGCCGCGTCACCTTCAAAACTCGTGTTAAGGTCAATGTACTGCTGCGCATGAGCTTACGCGCACGCTTCAGGGAGTAGAAACACCGGTCGTTCGTAGGAGGCGAACTATAGTGCGAGATTCAGAACAGCTGTAACTTCAGAATGGGAATGTGCAATGTATGTGTAGAAAGCGCTTTTTATACATCATCGTACGTAGGGGGAAATCGTGCATACGGACACCGAAAATTGACGGTAGCTTTTCAGCCGCTTTTACCTCTGTCATTTCATGCTAGCACACGCTTGCAATAAGCACGCTCGAGATATTACCTTGACAAGCGACCAGCTAAACATATGCATATAGCTAAAAGTCGGTACGAGTGGAGATCAGGGGAAGTTCGGACTAATACTGTAGGATCCATTGAAGGCAGGGATGCATCTTGAAAGTCGAAAGTCGTTTCCAACCGAGAATATCTAAATTTAGGCTTGCTTCTGGGAGTTTCAAGACACATTAGCGTACTATGGAGAAAGATTAACTGGAAAAGGAAGAGAACATTTGCGCTGTGCTTTAGACTTAGTACCCATCCGGCATGAGCATTTCGTTTGCTGCGGCAATAATTTCCCGACAGATATAAAAAAAGTAGAAAAGGTGGGAGCAGTAGTGCCAGCGTCACCCGTGTTTGTTGCTAATTAGTTTTAAGGCTCTTTCGCGAAATGCTGGACTGGCAGTGCAAAACACTAGGTGGCATGCCTCAAACATTTACCTGTGGGAGCCTTCGCAGCCAGCGAAAGTGAGAAAGTCATGGACATGATTCTTTTGTCGTGCTGACAAAACAAATAGTCTCACGGTGCTACTGCATCTCTTGACATCCACCTGTTGCTTTCATTGATGATGATGGACGGACACGATGGATATCACCGCTTTCGTAGATATCACAGCTTTCATGCATCGAGATGAAACTTCATACTTTTTTTAAACCCCACCACCCGTTGTGCCTTAGCGTGTACCATGTATTGACGTTTCCCTGTGAGTTTTAAGACCGCCCCATTCTGTGAGTAGCAGACGGCAGGGGCCTGTAAATGTAAAATTGCATTCCGAGGGACTCAGGCGGATATGCAGTGCTGGTTTATCGAAACATTGCAACCCACATCCTAGCCGTTATTCGACTATTCGCTTCCCTAAAGACTGGTGCTGATACCGCCGAGTGAACCATTTACGACGGGAAATATTTCTGTTCGTTCGCCTTTTCTTGCTACTCTCTCCCCAAATAACGCTATTTGGGCTAAGGGTATTCTCACAATTAAACATCGTACGATATGAGGAAACTAGTTAGTAGACTGTGTGTTATTTTACGCTTGCGACTTCTACGCATAGCCGTCGGTGGTGGCCGAATGCGCAGAAAGCAGAACATGACATCCCTGTAGAACCGAGAGGCCCATTCACACTGGCGTCGCCTCATTCGGTTCCAATGCGACCCACTATTGTACAATGGAGTAAAATGGGAAGAATGAGGAGAAAAGGAAACGCTGATGTTATCCGATGCACTTTCTCGCTGTCGTGGGCCCGTGTACTCAAATAGCCATGGAGTACCTCTCCGCATCATTGTAAATTGTTCTTAGCGGTAAACTGTGTGCCTCCAGCAGTATGTTTTACCAGCGATTATTTCGGCATTTCTAACGTTGAGATCCAACGATTGGACAGAGGTGTCGATGTTCAACTAGCTTGTGATTAACACACGCTGAGGACTCTCGGTATCACATTGAAAACTCAAGCGGGATGGTCAAACGCTTTTATCTCCTGAAGGCATAACTCACTTCCCTCCGTTTACATTGGAAAGAGGGGGAAATCCTTCCCGCACTATGGCAATTTTGCCTGTGATCCGCTAACAATTCCAGGACAAGGCACTGGTCGTCTTCGTGAGATTCCTGTCGTCGCCTGTCTCAACTCTAACGAGGTGAGCGTCTGTTGTCGGAATTTTTTCTACGGCACCAGTGTTTTCTTCGAGAAACGTGCTCTTGCTGCTTCTGTAGACAAGCCACAGAACATTCCTTTATTCGACGCTGTCGTAGCTCCTGAATAACCAGAAGAAGCTCATAGGTACCGCTGGTAAACGACCTTCAGGAAATATCATATGCAATAAATGCAGCTGCATGCGGAGGACAACTGCTAAGCGTGCATGCTCGATCCGTTCATCAGCTAGTGCCGTTGGTGGCTACCTCCCCGTCATGGGCACGTGTACCTGGCTAAACTAAGGCTGATTGTATAGGGAGAAGCTATGGTAACTCTAGCGATCAATGCTTGAGGCATTATGTATGATGGCCCCCGAAATTACTTAGAGTGTCAGCCGTTTCCAGAACACACCGGGCAGGGTGTGCACGTGGTCTCCATGCGAGGTACATATGTGACGATCAGCCGCAGAGAAGTGACGTGAACAGTTGGCAGCTGTGCTCCTCACCGTTCAGTGTGTTGCCTCAGCTGTCAACAACGATACTTTCAGTGTTGTCAGAAACCATGTGGACCGGACTCTAGGTTGTAGCTTGGAAGGGGCTCAGCATTTGTGAGCTCCTCACCCAAGGGCGTCTGATGGACAGTTAGGTACGCTAATAAACTTCGGAGACACCGAAAGGAAAAAACTACCTTGGTAGCAAAGAGTTATGACGACTGTGGGCTGTAAGAATAGCAAAATAATACAGACACTCATTCAGAGAACGACAAATTGTGCAGTTTGCTGCCTGTAGGTCTCCGTAGCAGAGGCACAGAGAGCGAAGGGCCGCTGCTCAGCTGCAACAATTCTCGTTTCAAATCCTATCTTATGCAATTCCTTCAGTCGACCCACCACAGCCTCACGGTATTCATAAAATTGCCTCTGTTTCACTGCAAAATTGCACAGTAATGCCGCTGTCCTTACGGCCTCTGGCAGAGTGCTGTGCACAAGCCCATTGAGGATATCTTTTTTGGCGTTCGTCTAGGTGATTTGTTCTATTTTGGTATCTTCAATATTGCCGGTGTTGACAACGAATCCAGGGCTAGAGCTACGATAATCCGAATTCTGTGTTGCATACAGACGCTCCTAACATCTACGTCTGAATGGCATGTATCAACGGCCAACGTGTTGTATCGCATGATGCGAAAATAAGAAACGAGCGGACGCGGATGCTGACGTTTGTACACAGTGTATACCTTGTCGTCATTGTTGTTTGTTTGCGAAGGGGACGGAACAAAGTGTTGTAGTTTTAGGGTGTGTGTATCAGTGTACAAACAACACAGGAGGAAAGTCAAATGCTGGATAAATTATCCGATTTTCAAGTTCGTCTGACACTGTCCTCGGTAACACTGTGGGAGCACTTTTGCTGCACGTTTGCTGGGGCGGGAATGTGCGGCGAAGTACTAGTCTATGGTATAAGATTTGCTCGCCTTGCTGTCGATTTCCTCTTCACAATAACGGTGTCTTGTGCACTGTAAAAAAAAGCTCGGGGCTGCACCAGGGGTATTTCCGGAGTTCAAACAGGCTTCTTCTAGCATAACTTGACGAAGCGCTGCCTCCTGCCGCAGGTGTGCAAAGCTTACCAGCAAGGAGTGTGCCAGCGAGTAGACAGATAGGTTTCACATCCTAGTCGTTGGCGCAGATATCTGATCCAATATCTGCTTTGTCTTTCAGTCAGCTAATCGAGACTATTAGTTCGAAGTTAGATAAACATGGAGTTTGCTGGAGTAGGTTACTTCGGAGATGCCGCCTTCTTTGACCATACAACATGCGACAGCTCCGCTTATTGGATAAGAAGCAGCATGCCTCTCAGGCGGTATTGGTATTGATGACGTTTTTGTCAAAGGCGTCCAAATGCTTCTTTCTTATTTTCCATGACCTTTGTATGGCCGTGCTTTCTCCAGTCCGCAAACAGGGGGTCGTGCGAAGGTAACATAGTAGCTGCTGAGTGATCATCTTCTGGCTTCTTCCGTCCTGATTCCTCTGCTGACCTTTCGTTTAGCTTTTGTCTTTCATTGGGCGGGAGTGGCCTTAGCAAATCAAGTATATGCAGTCTGTGCACGTTGGGGGGCTTTTAAATACTGCATCTTCCTTCACAACTCCGCCGGTGAAGGCCGCCTTTCTCTGTTGTTGATGCTTGCCTTTCCGGTAATCAAAAAGACTTCATTCGCCAGTCAACTGTGTCTCGTGAATACCCCATTGCTTGTTGCCGGCCTCTGATATGTTTAAGTGAATACATACAGAAGTTTGGATATCACCAAGAAGTATCAACTCCATGGTGAAGAGATCAGCATTCCAGCCACCGAACGAATGACACTTCCAGGAGTATCGTTTTGTCAATGGCGCGGGATTCCTAAGTCTGCTGTTTCGTCCGGGGTCAAAAACAAAGAGGAAGACTGCACAGAATTCGGATAGCCTCGATACTCCGGATATATTCCAAGGGGGTTCTCCTCGCTCAGTAGGAACGCAATTCTGCTGCCGTCGCCTCTTCTACTGATGATGCCAATGGCAACTGTAGTTCTATGAGCACATTGCGGAAATGATTAAACAGTATATAGGAGCTAGGCATACCTTCAACTGCCAGTGATATCGCCGCCCATAATCACTAGACTATTGATGCTGGAAGACGGTTGCCTGGCATATTCTTCTTGAAGAGGAAACGCCTCGCGCGGGGTACCGCCGAAAAACTGCCAACGACCCAGGGAGATGTCACAGCCGTCTATTTGGGCCCTTCCGTCGCATGACACATGGTGGAGAACTTGCATCGGCGAGAGAATCTATTGGCATCCATCGGGATGTTTCTAGTTCCTTTCTTGTTCGACGCACTTGTTAGGGAAAACACATTTGCAACCAAACGGAGGTATATGCCAAGAGGCCGAACCCCAAGTACGCCTGCCCAACCTGTGTCTTCGGGTGCGAAACCGGTAGTGTTACTGAGTGTAGCAGGAGGCGTCGACCCTATTATGGGAAGATAAGCGACAATGAGGTCAGAAAACAGAAAATCAACATTGCTAGATGTGCTCTTGGGCAGCTTGAGCTTTTCAGATGCCGCCGTAGCACGATAAACGAGGGTCCTGCTCATGGTAGGTTACCACGTGCAATCGATGCACTATCAGGATGTATATATGACTTGTACAAGAGGTAGGGGTTTCGTTTTGCATGGCAACTATATGTTTTGAGACTGTCTATACTGTAAGTTATGTTTAACGTAGCATGTTAGTGAGAAATTTCCGTCTAAAGCAGTGTATCCAAAGCGGAGCCGAACCCACTGCTGTTTTAAGTCGAGTAATGCTTCGCCAACAATAATCCTCGCAACATGAAGATTTATTCGGACGTTTTCTAAGGGCCTAAAGTGCAATGAGAATGCCCAGGCATATGTGATTCACATTGCAAGAAGGAGCCGTGAGAGGATAATAGCTACAAAGCATGCTCCGTGCTGTGGAATACTCGAGTGCGGGCTAACGAGCTCTTCAGGCCGTCTAAAGGTCGTAAACGCTTGCTTCATATTGAGTTATATCTCAAACGGCTGCGTACGTGGTCCCTCATAAGGGGATTCTGCTTTTGAGTTTCGTAAGATATCTGAAGGCAAGTACTTCATGGCACAGGCCGACATCTGAAGAGTTGGTGTCACCTGAGAAATCCTCGTTATGATAACAAGTAAGTGGTTTATAGGACTGTGGAAACATCAGCTCCCCTAGGTGCAGGCTGTCAGCATCGCCAACCACTACTCGGAACCGTAGTCTAACACCGTCCACGCAGCCCCGTAGGCTCCCACCGGCAGCCCAACACCCAAAGAACATCCATTAGTGTGTTCCCGTAAAACGAAGGGTGTGGGTGAGTTATCGATCAGTCAACCACATCCTTCAGGCTCCAGCATTTGCTTTAGAATTTGTCTAGATTACAAAAGCTCGTTTATTTAAGGCATTACGTTCTCCAAAGAAATTGACCATCCCCCAGTTGCGCTGACGAGTCCTCATGGACCCCTTCACTAGGACTCCACGTACGGCTATCCTAGAAGTATAACTCACACTTGTCAGAATATCTGAAACATTCCCTTTTTCAAAACCAGTTGTCCCGTCCCCATTTCCCAAGCTGCGGTGTTGCTTTAGGGATGCATTTTGGGGCTTGTGGGGACACCACCCCACCAAGTGATTGCAGCCACTTACTGCAGAATGCCACGCGCTTTGTTTTTGTCAAGTCTGTTTCACATGCGTTCAGGCAGTAACACACACTACTTCAGGAAATCCTAAAGTTTCGATCGGAAGCATATGGCCAAATCAATATGTTGTAATACAAGAGCATCCAAACCACCTCTTTTTTTCAAATTCGTACTCTGTGCTGCAGAGTTCCAAGCATTCCATTTTAGTAGCTTGAAGGACACGGCTCACAACATTCAAAAATAAGCATAAAGCCAGCACAGCCCAACAGCTAGGCTTGTAGCTCGGGCCGTCATTATAGTGCATATTTACCATATATCATTTCCCGTACACTCACATTTCCAGACATAGTAACTTGAAACCAACAGCCAAATCGGTTCACATTACCAACTGTAAACGCCAGCAATGTTTAGTGCCGCTGGCGATAAGCTAATGTGGTATTTCGCGCACTTGATGCTTCCCCAACTGATGGCCACTATCATGGGCCTCTTTCCAAGCTCACAAGAACTACACTCCTCATAGTCAGTCATCCACTGCAATTTAGAAGCATACCATTGTTGTTTTTTAAGAGCAGAAAATCCCACCAATAACATCTTTCGCCACCCAAAAATAGGGCTGAAGCCTCCGCAAACGACCATAGAGCCTATCAGTAGGGTACTCCAGGTCCCTTGCTATGATTCACGTAAAACGTTAGTCTGTATATTACATAACTTCCTTAGTGGAGCACGCCAGTAGTTAGTTCATCGGATTGCGAATCAGCAGGAATAGAGTACTTTACAGGGAATGTCTAAGAATGAGCACTTCGTACAAAAAAGTACATCCACGTAATACCGGAGGCCGCAGAGGCTTTCCCCTATAGATACACCAATCATACAAATGCGAAAGTGCTGGAGTTTCTGGACGATGGCACCATTCCACTGAGCGTTGTGCACAACCAAGATGCTGCTGATGTGCTTTAGTGTCGCTGTGTCGCTTCTGGCGGCGTTGTTTCAAATTATATACACGCTAGGCCTGCCAGAAGGGGCTTAGTAAGGTTTACCGCATGTTCGACAGTTCGGAGCCACACAAGCAGGTAATAGCAGTTGTGCTATGCTGTATACCGATAACGCGCTAAAGGGGCTCGCTTAGAATCACCTGGAATTCGTGTTCTCAACGCCGTCATCATGTTCAGGCTTTGGCAAGGCTCTCGATCTTGATACACATGTCTAAACTTTACTGCTGGTGTCCCATTCTCCGATGAAATGCTTTGAGCTGCATCTTCGTAGAGTTTAGTCTGATGTGTGTTAGAACGACTCTGCTGGGCAAGCATTCGAGCTGCAGCTTTTTTAAGCGTGTCTTCCTGCGGTGTACCAATATGGAAAATATGGCGCTACGAACCTTCAGCTTCTTTCAGTCCTGTTCATATAATGCTGCATATGAGCATATTGAAATCCAGCATGTGCATTGCATAAGACTGATTCTATCGCAATTCCTTGCAATTCTTGTGGAGACCCCAATTGCATGCAGGGACACAATATACCTCTGCGATAACACCAATGACGGCCCGGTGTTCACAGCAGCCACGAAAACACTATGAACCGAAGTTTGTAAAGGTGAAATGATGGACAGTCTAGCACGCTTTAGATGAAGTTGGGGCGCTTACTCTTACTTGCGAGCATCCTGTCACTAAAGTTGAGGTATTTGCCTAGCAGTGCACTATAGCGCTAGTACATGCAGCACAGAGGAAGGTTCTTGTGTTTGCAGGCGCGGCTGTCCTGCAGCTCGAGCTGCGGTTGGGTGCGCTGCAACTCGTGTTAGGCCACCTCCACTACTCGGGCGAGGAATCAGGCCACCGCGCGCTGGCCGTCTAGGGGCTGAGAAGGGAGGTAACCAGCTTTTGTGGCCTGTTATCTGTTGAGTATGTGACCCAATTGCAGCTTGCCAGATCGCGACGATCATCGCATAAAGTCAACGACGCGCATTTGAAACAGTGGCTTCTAGCTGTGAAGAGGCAACAATATGGGAGGAATCAGCATCCGACGGGCAACACTAATAGAAAAATACCATTTTATAGACAAACCGAACTGAAGAAGATGTACGGAGATTCTAACGACACCAGATGGGAAAGTCACAAGCAAGTGAGAGCAAAGTGCGACAAACGTTAACCCCCTTCCTGAGGGTGAGGGTAACAGTATGCTAGATAACACTATGACTCTAGTAAGATATTCCTAAACTAAAGAGCGACAGCCTCATAACAGACGCATGACACCATAGAAGCAAGGAAGTGTCTGCAAGTGAGCACCTCCAAACATAATAACGGGTAGATTTGCTGTCTCGCTTGGCATCCTTTATTTTGAACTCCTCATGCGGCGGTGAAAGCATAACCACATGGATCACCACAGTAATTTGGAAACATTACATTAGTGCAATGATACAAGGTACCCCAGGCTCACCAATTGCTCCCGGCAAAATGAAGCCAAATTCTGCGCAGCAATCGTAGAAGCAGCTGCGTCTCAAGTGAGATGCTAGCCCCAATCCTCACAATACCCAATGCTCCAAAATAAGGAATGAATGAACACTCCCTGGGGTAATTCTCCAGTTTAGAAGCTGCCGCTAGAAGCAGCTCTCGAGATATTCGGATCATGTATACCGTTTCTGAAGAAGTCTGGTAATGGCTTTGTAATGCATTGCGAGGGAAATATATGCTTGGAAAATCCAGAATGGAGACAAAACGCTTCAACTGCAGAGATAGTTGCTTATCTGTTGCTTCTCCGCCTTCGTCTTTGATTGTAAAGGCTTCAACGTGCGCAGATGCGGGCGCACGGCGGCTTCCGTGAAGATACCAAATGGTTACCTTCGAGGCCTCTTTCCCCTCCAAGGCTGTACAGCCTTTTTAGACCACTATAAATAGGATCATGCGTGATTTCCTTTATTTTAGACGGAAGGAGCAGGCTGATCAGCCGCGGTGCTTCGAGGGGAGTGCTGCTGATCCGTTCCTGTGCGTGTCATGGATGAGCTCTTAGTAAAATGAATGCTATCCTTCTTCCACTCAGATGCTTTTTCAGTTGGTTTTGGCTGAGATGGGACACTTTATCTTCCAACACAAGCCTTTAAGAAAGCTTGAACTTTCGTCGATGTAGTGTCGTTCTGACCGGTGACCTTATGATGCAGCATAGACAGAATTATATGTTCGGCACTTGTTTTGGTTTCTTTGTCTCCTTCCCCCAAGCTAATGAAGAAATTATGAATCTGTTTTGGCATTCCTTGGTGTGTTGCACTTCGCAGTGGCGAAAGCGCGTGTAAAACGTGGCGGTGTTTTGCCCATCTGCCTTAGTTGTTGCTTACTGATATTACAGCCAGCATATTAGCCAACTCTGCCCCAAATTTCCTGAAGGCGGGAAGAAGCTCAGAAGAGTATTTATTTTAGGGGCAAAAATGGCCAAAAAGCTAGAGGTCACTGGGGATGGGACACCCATTTTCGAGGCCCTGCAGTCAGGTACCAGCGCAGTTCTTCCAACACCAGCTGGGGGCTCCCATGCACAACAGCTACAGCAATATCAGACAATTCAGGGAGGCAAGCAGGATCACGAAAGGCTGCCAGCTATACAATCAACAGGAAAAGTAGCCGTTGATGCTGGGTCGGACGGAGGCCTTCGCAACTCCTCTACTGAAAATGGAGCACTAGTTGTTGGTATGCTCGTCCAGTGTGGCGAGTGTGGCAAAAAATTTATCAACTCGTACTACTTAGAAAAACATATTAATAAGCGACATAGGGGCGATTTTCGTCAGCCAGCTGTTACGCGGCTTGAAAACCCACATATCTCAACACTTGGCACTGGTGCCTTTCATCAGGCATTCGATTCCGTCAGAACGGCCATATCAGCACCCTTAACAATTCTCGAGCAACAGCAGCAGCAGCAAATAACGCAACAGCAGCAGCTCCTGCAGCAACAGCAGACCCTACAGCAACAGCAGCACCTTTTGCAGCAGCAGCTCAGTCTTCTGAGCGCTGCAGCTTTAAGAGCGTCTGATATTTCAAAGACAGCTACAGAATTCCCTCAACCTTCGCCAGTAGCGGCTTCTGTAGGAGGCGTGGTTCTGGAAGAGGCACGAGGCACCCTTGGTTCCACATCCGGTAGGAATAGCTCTGCACTGCCCGCTACCGATAGCAGAGAGCAAACAATGGCTGACGTGAAGAGCGACGTTCAGAGAGAGATTCAAAAAGCAGTCAAGGTGTGTTAAGCAAATACTGCATCAAGTAATACTCGCATCACATGCGCTGTTTCTAGTCAACGTCACCTGCTTACCAGTTGCCTAATACAAACGAACTCGTAGATCCAGCGGTGAAACATTTGCGTTAGATGTTGACATGCTTCGGTTAGGTAAAGCTTTTCCTACTTGCAGACGCTCAAAGATACATTTAAAGACGAACTTTTGGAGCTACAGCAGCAACTCAACAACATCGAGGCAAGACGCTGCTGTGGAAACCCAATAATGTTTAAGATCGTTAATACACGCACTCCAAACCAACATACAAAGTCTGCATACAGCTTCAGTCATTGATCGATCTAGCTTAAATGCTCATTCAATGATCGATCTAGCTTAAATGCTCATGCGGTGTAGCACAGCTGTGTTTGGTCGCGATTTCAGCCACCACAACATCGCGATACTGCAGCCGTACTGCTTGACGAACTTAGGGATTCACCTGAAAGGGAGACCAAGGTCAGATTTACTGTCGAAGGCGTAAAGTTAACATTAATAGATGACATAACAAGCTTATTCGATGAGGTTGTGCTTGCAAGAGGCAACGATGCTACTTTGAAGCCATAAGGTGTCACAAATGCAACAGTTGGAAATACGCAGTGCAACCTCTTGTTGCTGGACGTTTGGCCAGCATTGTCCGTCCTCTGTTTTTCTGTGCAGAAAAGTCGAAACAGGAGAGGATCAGACTCGCTCTCTACGCACACGGCAGAACATAAGGTGGGAAAGCAGCGCAGCACTCAACAGGCATGCTGGCGAGTCACTGTAGACACCAGTATCTCTGGTACCAAGCACGTGGCATTTTCTTGCTTGTGGTTTGCGCCTGCAGCATTCAAGACCAATGCGTCAATCCTATACTCCGTCGCCTCTGTCTACCAGTCGCTCTGGCTAGTCTTCACTGAGATTCCTGTGCCAAATTCTTCTAAGCCCCACAAAATCCCAGCCACTTAATCAGGATTACGTATAGGCTATCCCATAAAAGTACCAGGCTCAAAGCCTTGAAATATCGGAATGTGTATCATGATGCATATCTCTAGCAAAGCACACAAGCTGCCCACCAGCTGCATCGAACCCGTGCACTTCATTTAGTTGCAAATCAAGAGCCGACGCCCCTAACTAATTTAGTGTTGCTATAGACTGTGGAAGCGTTTCACACAATAGGCACGAATATTTCACGGGCCCACGATGCACATTCCAAATAACACTGGCCCCGTTAGACTAGTACGATGCATCCTGCTGTACGTAGTCTCGATGCACAGTCACTCTGTTCCAAGGAGAGTAGCAAGGTTATACAGAAAGCAATAATGCACGTAGTCTGGGAAGGAAAAAATGACTATCGAGTGGCACGTGCAAACATCTCATAACGCCGATTCTCTGGTTGTTGTCTTGCATTCAGACAGCAGTCGAAGCAGCAGGACCCGCAGAAGTGCTTCCTCCACTTCCACTGATCGTTATAGCGCAAAAGATAGAAGATCGGGGGTGACCAAGCACGGTGTGAGGCGAGGAGGAGATAGTTATCTTTACCAGAGGGGCAAGGGAGGCTACCAGAGTAGCCATGGGCGAGGAGAGGCTGAGGGAGGTCGCAGCGGGTCAAAGATAGGCCCAAGGGGGACTAGAGTCAGGCCAGCAAGGGCTATCGACCAGCATGATCAGCCGAAGGTATCTTCGCGACAGCCATGGATGGTCTGCAACGACGATGGCAGCACACCTAAATCCAAAGACCCTCAGAACAGTTCTGAACATTATACTAGGGATATGCCTCATTCGGCTGCCGCAACCGGTCCTGAAGCAGCCAAGGAAATGCGAAGGGCAATACTGTGCCTGTTGATGTATTCGCACAGGCAAGCCAAAACATCGCATCACAAACTATTAAACAACACATAGGCAGAGACTGGGGCTTTTTAGTATACCCATGTATTCCAGCGTGTGGTGGGCGACTTATTAGCATTGTACAATGCACCGCACTTGAAAGCACACCCCAAATGTTTTGATATGCTTGAGCCTGCAGAGAGTTCATGGCGAGAAGTCAGCTTCCTGACGTGCTGAGGCATAACAATAAGCCTCCACCAGATGAGGTGGAGAAGCAGCTTGAGCTGCCTCCAGGAACACTATCCTGTCAGCTAGCCAACTACCTGCTTCACCCAGCCGTCGCAGGGCAGCGGTCCGGGGTCACGACATCTAACGCACCGCAAAACTCTGATAGTCTCAATTTGCCTTGGCCGGCTCCCCACGGAGTAGGGGGATGCTGCTATCACCTACACAAACCTCCCCCTCCCCCGAGAGCGTTCTCCGTTAGAGCAAAATTACAGCAGTTCATACAGCGTTTCGCAAGTAAGCCGGCTACTTCTCCCATGGGCTGCCCTGAAGCTCATCAACAAAATGTAGCGGCAAATGGCCCTCTGCAAAGTCCACGCCAGCGGTGGACTCCTCCGTCTGCTGTGGCTCCTCCCAAGATGTCCGTGCGCAATTTGGGAAACAACCCCCCAGTCCGCCTTAATGGGGCGCAGTTGGTAATGCAGCATGGAGGTCAAGGTGGTAGCGTTCCAGTGCCGCCACTAGGGTCACAGAAACAACCGCAGCAGATCTTGCCGTATACTATAGATGGAGGAGCCGCTCAGTCCCCCGCAGGGGCACACCCTCTAGGAATGAACACTCCAAGAGCCGGTGTATTACCTGGGGCTCATCTGGGTTCCGCACCGCGCAGCGAGCCCCTCGGATTTGCTCAAGTTGAGAACAATAAGAACGTTTTAGATCGCCAGCGTCCCCCAGATCAAAATATTGGAACCCGTGAGAAATCGAAGTCTATCACAGAGAGGGAGGTAGGGACTGTTTTACCTGCCCTTGCATGGGGCTGCGAGGAAGCAATCCCTTCAGAAGAGGACCTTGCATTACCAGAGCCGAAATCTCCATTCTACCCAGCGAGGAACCCAGCCGATGGGAACAAGGCGGCCCCAATATTCCCTCCTTGCAGCAGTTGGACCCCCATAGAGCCGCCACCCACAGCAACGTCTGTTCCTCTTTCCGTCTTACATGCGGCATTGGCAGCAAACGGGGTGGCGCCTCCACAGCAGGCAGGGACAGCTGTGCAGGCGTCAGGAAGGCAAACAGCCTCACACTTCCCGCAGCAGGCATTAAATAACCAACTGCCCTCAGAGAGGCACCAGCTGCCGCAACCAGTCTTCACTCAGCACGTGGGGTCACACTCTCTCGGAGTGGACTTCGCAGGAAGCCGGATGCAGGCGGCATCTACCAATGAAGAGTTAAGCGGAGTGCAGCTAAGGGCCCCTGAGAGTGCTTTTGGAGTTTTTGGAGGACCAGCAAGCACCGCTGCAGCCCAGGGACAAGGAGGCGCTCCAGGAAGTGCAGAGTATCTGCCGTCGGCAAGGGGCAGCAGAACGCTTCCTGAAGATGCCGGGTGGACATCAACGACCTACCAAGCCCAAAATGACCTTGGTCCTTGGCAGTTCGCTGGGTTAACGTAGTTTTGCTTCTCTTCTCATGCTTAAAAGGCAAAACAAGATGCTCCTTGAAGATGCCGTCCTAACAATGCTTAGGAGAGCCCTGGACATCCGTGGTGCAAATTAAAAGGTAGCATTTGCTGATTTGCTGTGTGTATGAAGTATGAATATCATCGAAGGAGAACGATTAGTCAAGTGTCCAACATCCATTGATGTTGTTGCAGCCGCTGTATTTAGCCGTAGGGACTACGATCATTCCCCCTTGAACTGGGCGATGCTACCTGCGCTACGCAGCGCCTTACCTTTTTCGTGCCTCAGACTGTAATACGTTTTAAGAGTAGCTGTGCTACTGTGTACTGCATGGACGGTTTGTTGGTCTTCACCACGCCGTCGCTACAGTGCACGCCAAGTTTTATTGAGGTTTCATGCTGAACCTTTAGCTATTGGGGAGGTCTGTAGACTGACCCTAAAACTGTGGACGGAGAATCTTTGTCGTGGGACCGCATATTAAGATCACTGAATAATTAAGCGGCTGTATAGGCACAAACGTCCTGCTGTGTTGAGACGCTGATAAATCCGGAACTCCTCCCCTGTATGTGTGGCAGAATAACAAAGGCATGCTCATTGAGTTTTTATACAAAAAACACAAAAGCAATTCACTGCGGGACCGTCATGACGCTTCTAGCTCACTCGACGGGATCCGCCTACTCGAGCACCAGGGGACACCCCTAGGGTGTGTAGCAATCCACGCACCGCAGATGGAGGAGCATTCACACTTGATCTACATGTAGAAATGTTTCCCTGGAGGTACTGTAAATTGACGACCACAGCGTACTAAAAAGACAATCTCAACAATTGACTCTCGCTCTTCAATGTTGTTGAGACTCACTCGTTGAGTGACCTCGTGGGGCTGCGTGAGCCAGCTAGTGGCGGTTCTACAATATTACCACGCTTCGAGTGGCTATGGAAATGTCTGTATCATAAATATATAAGGTGAACATATCCCCTAGTATTTGGTCTAGAACTCGCATTCTTAGAACGCTGCTGTGCGGCGTCAGTGCTGCGGCCGACACGGCTTGCCGCATTGCCATAGGTGCTGTGATTGCGCGTTATTTTCATCTGTCCCATGTTCAGTATCTTTAATTTCAGCCCATGCACTGCTAAGTGGGATTATGCCTCTGCCCATCCTCGAATAGTGTGGTAAGAAAGGCAAAGGATTCACTCCATCCTCCCAACTCACATATTGCGACCAGCCATTCAGTCTGCCATCAAAAATGGATGGAGAAAGCGATGAACCAGGCAGCCCAAAGTATGGAATTATCACACCCAAGGGGAGGAGCCGCAGCAGCCGGGGCTACACAGGTCCAGGCATCGCAACTTACGTCGTTGATGAGGAGGGAAACACAGAAAGCTTTGCCGGTGAATACGTTGGAGGTATTAGGCATGGGGCAGGTAAGTCCCTGAGAGCATCTATGGCGTATGGGAGGCTGAATGGCCTAGAAGAACAGCATGCTGACTGTTGAGTGTGACAGGGTTATTTGAAAGCCAGAGCACTTTTGTAAACAAACTTCCCCGCCGTTGTCACACGAAAGAGAAAATATAGTATTAGTCGTATTTTTGGCCTCGAAACATGTGGCGCTGGTGCGTGCAAAGGTGCGTGGTTCCCTTCCGTAGGCGAGTACCACTTTTCCGACGGCTCACATTTCAAGGGCATCTATGAAAACAACAAAAGGAGTGGACTAGGTTACGCGACATACAAGAAAAAAGAAATCAACGACGAAGACGGTAACGCTACTCTCACGGTTTTCACATAGAGTCAACACTGGAACCAGAAGTATACTGTTCATCTTCGTCGACGCTACGACCTTAGCTCACCACAGCATGATGGAGTGATATCACTTACGTGCTGTTGAATCTGTTGAGAGCGTATGAGGTGTCCAGATATCGTTTTGCTTGCACTAAGGGATCTTCTTGTCTGAGTGTAGTTCCAGTGTCTTACCTGCACTTCTTACAGGAGAACCACACGTTACGGGGGAGGCGAAATATTTCGGTCACTTTGTCGAAGGAACGCGGCAAACACAAGGCTGCATGGTTTACCATAATGGGGATGTGTACGAAGGTACTAGCAAACCTGCCAACGGGGCAAATGGCATGCTGTATTCTGCATTCATGCTTCAAATGTCTCATGCTGTACGGACATTCCACCTGTTTTTGCAGGGGAGTGGTTTGCTGGCCAGAAACATGGAGAAGGTTCTTACCGTTTCAGTGCCGACGGTTCTGTTCTTTCTGGTCATTGGGAGGCCGGATCCTTGAAGAGGGGTCGTTGGATCCTTCCTACCGGTGCAGTATACGTTGGGGAGTTCGAACTAAATAAACCAAGTGGGATGGGAGCATGGGTTCTGCCTGGCGGTACTCAGTTGCTTGTGGAATATACCCAACAGGTTGGCGACAAAATTCCCGTGTTGGTGTTCAGAATTCTGTTGCTGACAGCCCAACTCCATGCATATCCTCCAATGGGCACCTCTGTTGGCCTCATAGTAACGATGTAATATTGTGTTCCTCCTTTCTTTACGCCTGTACGTTACGCATTCTTTAGAGAAGACAAGCATCTACTCAAGGAGGGAGTGAAGAGGTCACAGCCGAAGAGGAAGAGGGGACTGGGAAGTACGAGATAGAGCAAGTGCACATGCGTTGCATCTGCAGCGTTGCCACCAGGGAGTAGGCTTTATATTCCATCATTCTTGCCATCCTGGCAAATATGCGGCTGAGTGATGGTCCTTGAGGATCAAATAAGCGATTGGATATTGATTCTACTGAAGAGATGTACGTGAACGGTACATCTAAGACTACTACAAAAGTTCTTTTTAGTGCGTGAAAGAGCGCTGATACACGTAGATAAGAGGTTACTGCTATAATAGTGGCAGCAGCGACTCCACCATTGTGGGTTGCTTTCAAGGTTCGCAGGACTATAGGCTTCCCCTCCCCTGATTGCCCTGCGCAGTTCAGACTGCCAATGCTTATTGCTTATTCTTTGTAGCCCCTAATGAAATAGTGTGAACCATTAATTACACAGGATAGAACATATGCACTTTAAATAAGAGGCAAAGTAGAAATATGCGTTGGACGCATTCCAGAGTTTGATGCAAAACTTTCTCTCTTGTTTCCTTTAGTCCTGAACTTCTACTGGCAAGGCGAGGAGAATACAGGTTAATATTAAGCCCGCTTACAAACTAAAGCACAACGGATGCACTCTACGTAGCCCATAGCTGCGGTATGCAGAGTAATATAGTGCAACGTATGACTCAGAAAGGTGCTCGCGAGACCTTATGAACAGCAGACTAGTTTGAGGAAGACAACATAGGAAAGCATCGCTTTCCTAGGATATCGTAAGCATTAACTGTAGGCGCATATGGACGAGCACTGGTAGATGCAAGTACGGGGTACGAAAGCCGTCATCACATGCAGGAAGAGCCAGAGCGACAGGGGAAGCGCTGCCAAAAATAAGCACTTTGCTAGAGCTGCGAATCGGAACAAAAACAACGAAATTAGTGTGCTTACTTGGCATGGGATGCTGCTTTGCGTTAATGGGCAACCGAAAAAGAGGTAGTACCCATTCATTCTCTCAGCTACACTGTCTTGATACTGCGAATTTGCTAACCTGGATGTTGCTGCTTGAGTGGATGCTCGACATTCCAGCAGCTCGTTGGCATTCATCCCTCTAGCTGACCATGCTGCTGAGCAGCAACAGAACTTCTCCCACTGCTCCTGGTGGAACCAAAGCCCAAGTAGCCAAGATACAACTCATGGCCTGTTCGATAGCACTTCATCCGGCGATGGTTAAGAGATATTTCGGCTGATGGACTCGCTGAGACCTTTGAATCGTCTTTATCAAGGCCATGTTAAACAGTATTCGTCGCAACAAGCGCTAATGCTTGGATAGGGAACAGTGGAAATGCTGACTTCCTACTTAGACTTGGTACTTCCACACGACTACTATTAAACGATTTATATCTACCTCCTATGCGGAGACTCGCGAGAAACTGAAGCAATTGGCTACCGACAGGTGGACGTCAACTGAAAGGGCGTGTCAGCAACATGGAGTTTAGCGATGTTAAAACAATAAGAGGCATCGCAAAATGGCGACCAGCCAACAGAAACGGACGCCTCCCCCAGGCCGCCAAGGGCGAACACCCAGCAGAAACAAACGCCTTCCCCAGGCTTTCGTTAGCCTCTCTTACTACGTAGCGTGTACAGAATACGCCAAAGGAAACCGATTTCATCTGGGGCGTCTACGTTGTAAGGGACAGTGGCCTTTAGAAAAAGTGCTCAATATTTGTTGCACTGGCGATACATGCTAGATGGAGCAAAAGTAAGGATAAAGCGACAAAGATGCAGTATCAGAAAAAACAGTGGGTTGCCATCTGACGAACTATAATTGGTGGCCTGCTCTGAAGGATAAAGCAGACAACGAAGACGCAAAATGCGTCGTGACATGGTCGCAGCTCTGTCCTCCATGAATACGTCTTCGGCACTTCTGATTCCAGAAAATCAAGCGTCCAGGCGTAGCTGGCGCCCTCCCTGCCCGTTAGGACACTCGCTAGCTTCATGGCCTCTTTTTCTGCATCGGTAGCAGGTGCGCCTAAGCGCTAGTAACGCCCTATCAGGTTGCGGATGCTGCGGGTGATGCTGCTGAGGTGGGTAGTAGCAATGAGGGGAAAAGGGAAAAGGTGGTAGGGCCCCTGGACCACTCTGAGATACCATTCCTTCAGGCCGTTGCCGGGAACGTAGCCGATGGCGCATTCGATGGGCTTCAGGAGGCAACCAGTGGTCCCGTTCTCTTGTTGGTGCTGTTGACGATGTTGGGTGACATGTGTAATTGGAACAGCTGGGTCTTCCTGGAGGCGCATGGGCATGGGCCATCACTTTATGCGGTAAAGGAGGAGGCAGCAGCAAGGGCACATTGCTAGAGACTCCACAGCTTTCAGAAGCACCAGGAAGCGGTGCGCTTGCCGTCAGATTTGCCACTGGCTCCAGCTGGTGCATGATGACCGTCCCCGGCGAATTTAAGGTCGAACAGCGGGTGTCACTGTTGTAGCTGGTGCCATGTGCATAAGGATCCGCTGTACCTGACAATGCATAAGGGTCTTCAAGAGGATGAGCTAAACTTAAACTCGCATGGGGATGCGTATTGCCAGACTGCTGTTCCCTCTTCTCCCATGGCAAGAAATGAGTTGCGCTAGGTAGACCTTCCCACTTGCAAGGACTCTGGCTTGAAGAAAGTTTGCTTCTTCTCCACGGTGGTGTAGGAGGCATTTCTCTATCACCCGAAACCTGGGGCCTGTCAATGCTGCTGGGAGGCTCGGCGGGTGGAAGGGGTATTGCCAGCTGGGGCGGTTGCGGAGGGCAGGAAATATGCATTGCAGGTACTGTCGATGAACTGGAGGAACCACCAGGCATGGTGTGTGGTGGTTGATCAGGAGGT
>CAJFCY010000061.1:0-40750 GCA_904066265.1 Eimeria zaria | reverse complement strand
GTGCTGCTCTGCAGACAGGGACAAGTCTAGTTGCTGCAAAACGGCAAAGGTATTTAATAGGGACAGTACTGCCACCGAGCTAGGAAATTTAGGGTGAAAAATAAGATACCCTGTATGTCTTAGCTGTAGACGATTGATACTCTCAAAAAATAATTACAATGTTTTGTTCCTCAGTTAACAAGATAAGGCACATTGGCTATCCGCCATACAGGCATATGCCCTGTAGGCGTGTAAGACACACCAAGGGAGCACCACTGTTCCCGGTTCCTTCGAGGCACAGCAGGTGCATACAGCTCCTCACTTATAGGGTGTATGACCTGGTCCTAGTTGTGTTTCCCTTGTAAACCAGGTATATGGGTCTAATTATGTGGTGGATACCTACTGAGCCTTGTAGCACAAGAATCATGCAGGAAACATCTTCGAGAAATTACTTATGATTACGGTAGAAGCTTCTTACAGCTAGTAGTATCATTTGCCCCTCCCAGGAGTCCGCATGCAGGTAGACTATAATGCGTATCTTGCCTCGGCATATCAGAGGCTCTTATCTCCGCAGGATTATTCCTGCAGTTGAAGCTTTCAGCAGCGGGTCCTGGTGGTAGTTCACGCGTACTGGGCCATTTGAGGTTTTGCAAAGACATGATTTGAAGTGAGTTGGGCACTTTGTTTGTAGCGCTTTGTGCAAGACGCAGAAATACTCAAAAAAAAACTCACAGTAGAAAAAAACCATTAGCTATTAGTATACCGGGCTGCCCCGCTCGTGCCGCACTTGCGGAGACGGTGAACGCCGCCTTTGAGGAGAAAAGCCTCTTGATACAGCGGACGCACTGTGCGCCTGCTGATACTGTTCCCTGCAGAAGCACCGGTGACAGTAGCAACACTATTCGTATACCGGGCTGCCCCGCTCGCGCCGGACTTGCGGAGACGGTGAACGCCGCCTTTGAGGAGAAATGCCTCTTGATATAGCGGACGCACTGCGCGCCTGCTGATACTGTTCCCTGCAGAAGCACCGGTGACACCAGCAAAAGCAACACAATATGACGGTAAGTTGCTCCGAAGGGATAGCGCAACGCAGGGGTAAAACAAGGAATGTCATAAAAGGAGCGAAGCGGAAAGGGAGCGAAGGCTATAACACGTGAAGCCGCTGATAGGGCAAAGGAGTAAAAAACCAGAAGAATAGTGAAGCAGAATATACAACGAAACTCACCGCAGGGCCCGTTGCAATCCCTCAGCTGCTTGCACCTCCTCCGGAGTTGGGGGGATGTAGACGCCCTGCAAATATCCACAAAGCACAATTACCCAACCTGGCCAGGCCGTTACCTTGTGCCATCTCTCATTTCCCACGTGTGCACAATCTTACTTGAAACAGACAAAACCAAGTGCGGAGCAGCTAACGCTTGCATGTGTAACAAACGTTTGTTCAAATAGAAGAACATTCAACGCAAGCCCGCACTGAGTCTGCAATTTGCTGCAGATCCGAGGAGAACCCTCTACAATCAATGAGCCACGCACAGCGTTGCCACGCTGGCGACACCCTGAGTAGACCGTTCCAGCTTACCCCTGCCCTTGACTTCCACTGGCCCAGTCTCGTGTCCGGCATCTCGCCTTGGGCTCTCCGCCGTTGGGGTGATGGGCTCCTCATCGCAAACCTTGGCACACACAGGTAGCAAACACTTCTGTCAGACATACAATCGGTAGCGCCTTCAAAGTCAGCTCGCCAATATCTTGAGAGGCAGCCACCAAGGACACTCAAAGGGGGCAACCATGCTCCCGGTGAGCCACTGAGGGGTCGGTAGGGAACAAAAGGGCGCAAAGTATGTGAGGCCTGGCGGTTACAATCGCTGTTGTCTCAAGCACATTTAAACAGCAACGGCAGCCAACAAGCCGCGTTGGAGTCCTGTTAGACTCCAACGCGGCTTGTGAGGCATCAGACGCCTGATGCCTCACAAACAGAAGGAGCAGAAGCCGCGTACCGGTCATGAGTCCAGCTTGGAGGGCTTCTGCTACATCGCCGCGGCCTCCCGTTGCTACGCAGGCACCACAGAGAGACAGTCATACAGAAAGCATCATTTCGCGGATAAAATAAATTCTTTGGGAAGCATGAAACAAACAACACTTCAGGCTGATGGGTTACTGGCCGCAACATGCGCCGTTTGCTGTGGGGACGGGTTCCCTAGCTTTGTTGCAGTTGCTGAGCCAAAGACGAGTGGCAGCGGCATGCAGGAGTACAGACATAGGAAAGAGT
Organism: Eimeria zaria; assembly: GCA_904066265.1. Lineage (NCBI taxonomy): Eukaryota > Apicomplexa > Conoidasida > Eucoccidiorida > Eimeriidae > Eimeria > Eimeria zaria. The sequence continues at coordinate 38,508 of CAJFCY010000061.1, read as the reverse complement.
TGCGGAAGAGACACGCATGAGGGGGGAAAGGAAGGGATAAGAGACTGCTAAGAGGGACGGACTCGCGGGCGTAAGCTCGGGGGTCATGGGCCGCGAAGAGGGGGTTTGCGCGCTGCGGTGGGGGGGACCTGGAAAGCCGTCTGGAGCAGAAAGGAGCCCACAGCAGCAAGAAGCACAATCCACCAGACAATGCAAGCAGTCCCAAAGCCAACAGAGATATACAATACCACAAAGGAAAGGTGTTGCATATGTAAACGTCAGGAGAAGCAAACAGAAGAGGAGAAGACGCAAGACAGTCTCAAACCCACAGAAGATAGTGCAAAGGGCAAACACATCATGCAGAAAGCAAATACATACATGAATATACATGAGGGAGAAGGGCATTGCAACTGAAGCCGCTTGCAGCAAGATACAACAATCACAGACAGACAGATACAACAATCACAGACAGACACACAACCTGGCACAAGCTTAGGTGTGTAGCCAATGAAAATAGCTGCGACGGCTAGCCAAACAGCTTGGGCAGCTCGCACAATGGGTAGCTAGCCAGCTAGCCAGTTAGCCAGTCAACTGCCCCTGGAGTTTGCTGTCATAGTGGGCAGCTGTAGCTCTGTTTTGAAACGATGCAGAGAAGGCTCAAGTGTCTGCTCATTGGAGTCTCCTGATGGGAGTGTAATTGCATCATATTTCTAATTGAGGAGACGCAGGGGCGAGGGGCAGGATGAGACGTACGGCGGGTCAGAGGCTAAAAGCACAGACAGCGGCACGCACAAGCAGCAGAGCCTTTAGCATAGTGAGAGGAGAAGGAGCAGCAGCAGCAGTAGCAGTAGGAGAAACACCAGCAGCACGGCAAGAACAGTCTTACATGAGGAACGACGTCTTCTGCCTCTGCTTCCACTTCGAGAATGCTGAGGCCTCCATGTACTGTGGTGTCGTCCGGCGGTGCTACTCCATCTCGTGCTGCTGCCTTTCCCCTGTTGGGTGCTGCTTCGGTTGTTACTGCTAGAGCGTCTTCTGCTTCTTGTATGTCTGTTACTGCTGCTATGCATGGCTGTGTCGCTTCTGCTGCCGCTTCTGCTCCTGCTTATGCTGTTGCTGCAGCGGCGGCTCCTGTAGTGGGTTATTCTCGAAGTCTGTCTTCCTCTCTCGATGCTTCTATCTGTTTTATCCCTACTGCGGCTACGACTTGCGTTGCTGCTGCTGTCCCACCCATGCATGTGTCTGGTGATGGCATGTCTGCGCCTCCTTGTTCTTTTGTTTTTCTTGCCCTTCTTCCTCCTCCTCCTGCTGCAGTCGCTGCTACTGCTGCTGCGTCTCCTCCTGCTGCTGCTGCGTTCGGCATGGTCTTTATCTAAAGGCGTCTGCAAATCTTTTTTTCGGGAGGGAGGGGAGATGATTATGACATCGTCAGACTCTCTGCTGGGCGAGTGACTGCGGGGCCCTGCTGCTGCATCGACCACCCGTGTTCCGCTGTCCGCGGCGTTCTTGTTGATGCTGGTGCTACAATTGTTGCCATTGTGGCAGCAGCTGATGTCTCTGCAGATGCTGCAGTTGTTGCTAGTGCCGGCGTGGCGATCGCTGGTGCTGCCGCTACTGCTGCTGCTACTGCTGCTGCTGCTGCTGCTGCTGTGGCTACTATGGTCGGTAGCACAGCTACGCTCGTTGTCGTTTTTTACAGCCTCTCTAGAAGCGCCTACTGTGTTGGAGCTGCTGATACTGCCTTCTTCCAGTGGCGTGTCTGCAGTGCTACTGGCTAACGGGCAAGGCGAGGAGCCGCTACTGGGAACCGGGATGTGGGGCCCCATCAACGCGCCTTGCCCAAACCCTATCCCTATGCACCTCACTCGGGTGTCTCTTGAGCCCAACAGAGAGTGGTTAAAGCGGCAGATGCACGTCAACGCTATGCTTAGATATCCCACTGACCTCCTGCCACCTTCTGTGGCCACAAAGAGAGAGATGGAAACCTAGGCGCAGCACGTCGTACCTAGGGGAAGCAGATCCTTGTAACGCAGCTGCCTCCTGTCTAATCCACGCGGCTGGCGGTCAGTATAGCCGTTCGTTTATTCCAGCCTCCTTTCCTCGTGCTGCGTTACACAGGGGCGCCCCTGTGCCGACAGAGGGCCCCTGCGAAGGGTCTGCTGCTAAGTGACCCCTTGCTTCTCCTAGGATACGTTTGTTTATAGGGGATTGACAAACTGAATGTGTTTCAGCTGGAGAGAAAGCCTAGCACAGCCCTCCAACTTAGCAGGGCCTCCTCGGTTACGCGAGACAGCCTAAGGGGCCCCATGGGTTCTACCAGCACCAACTCACCTTCTGCCGAGCACATTTGTTTTGTGAGTCATTTCGTGACTTTCAAGATGCTTCTCGCTCAGATAAACCCGAGAAGGACCTGGTGACGACGCGCACAAGTTAGAACCAAGGGGCCCCCAGGGGGAGTTCTCCACCGGGGGCCCCTTGGGGCCCTTCAAGTTCTCGGGGCCCCACGTTGAACTTCTCTATAATATGATGCCAAGAAGTGTTTAGGATCCTGTGTAGCGGTCTCCTTAGGTTGTTGATTGCCCACACACAGTGTTCGGAAGCCGTACAAACTATATACAGCCCTATGCAACTACGCAACTCCACTGTCTACAGAGCAATGAAAAGAAAGGGAAGGGTAGTTGGTCTGCTGCTGCAGAAATAACTGCATCGATACATGCAGCTCTGACCAAATACACCTGGCAATGAATGTCAATATAGGCACTTCCGAAGGGGTCGTGCGGTGGCTGCTGTGTCTGTACTTCCTTGCAGCAGCAGCTGCTGCTGCTGCAGCCTCACGATGGCCCCTCCTTGCTTCATTCGCAGCTCACGGCAAAGTGCGTCAACAGCAGCAGCAACGGAATGAGCAGGAACAGCAGAAGCAGCGGCAACCGTTGCGGCAGACGCGGCTGCTGAAGTTTCTGCGGTGGTTGGAGTCACAAGACTGCAGCAAAGTTCGGTTCATTGACTTCTATATCACGGGTGTCTTTGTCACCTGTTGTTGTTTGCTGTCGCTGCAGCAGCAACAGCAGCAGCAACAGCAGGAACAGCAGCATAGTAGTCGGAAGTTGCTGCCGCTCACGTTGTTGCTGCTACACCTATTGCGCCGCTTGGGGGAGCAGGTGGTGCTGGTCGCCTCAGATGAAGCCTCTCGTATGCACATCTTCGCGTATATATTGGGTTGCACGTGAGAAATGCTAATGGTAGTGCTGCTGCTACCGCTGCTGTACTGCTTGCTGCTTCTGCTGTTGTTGTTGTTGTTTCTGTTGCTGCTCTTCTCGTTGATGATGTTGTTTGTCTGCTACTCCTGCAATGGGCGTGACTTTCTCTCTTTTTGCCGCTATCAACTAGAGTACTGTATTTGCTGCTGCATTTGCTGCTGCTCTTGTTGCTGTTTATTGTCCTGTTTCAAAGAAAGACATGCTCCTCTTCTCGTTGCTTTGCATGCATGCAGGTTTTACATTGCAACTCCCCTTGCCTTCTTATGCGCCTCAAGGAGGGTTCAGGGGCCCCACATTCTGCAGACTGGGGCATCAGTATTGCTGTGGATAGTCTCATCTTTGCTGCAGGTGTGTGGCTGTCAGTGAACCCCTGCACCGCTGCGCATGCAGCTGCTGCATGCGTTGCATTGATGTGTTGCTACAGCATCCTTTTCTGTTTCTTCTCAGTTCGCTGCACACGTTTCGCTCTCCTCTTTAAGGCGACAGGGGGATAGGGAAGGGGCCCTAGAGGAGTCTGGGGGCCATGCTGAGACAGCAGGGGAGGCAGTAAACAAACATCCAGCGGCCATAAAGACGCGCAGCGACAACAGCAGCAGCAGCAACTGCAGCAGCAGCTGCTGCAGCAGCAGCAGTTCAGATGCGGGCAGCAGCAGGGATAGCTGCCCGCGGAGGGATAGCAACGCCAAAGCATGGAAGAGGAGGGGGCCTTACAGGATTCCACAGGGGCCCCTCTTTGCATACATCAGCTGTCCTCACTACCTGAGTGAGGTGTTTATTTATTTGTCTCTATTCATTTCCGCCCCCGACCTTCCCACGTGAGATAGCTGTGCTTGTGAAGTTAATGCAGACTTAAGCGTCTTGAATAATAATTAACTATTATTAAAGATAAACCACTGCTGCAGGCATTGTGCTGCTTGACTATACAACACATACAACAAGCAAGATGGGGTCTTATCTTGCTTTAGCTTGCTACTTTAACATATTTCTACTCTGTTTGCGTACGGTACATAGGGGCGAACAGAGCAACATTTGTGGCTGCGTGTATGTGCTGCAGCAGCTGCTGCTGCCTGTATGTACTTCTCTGCATGGCTTCCAATGGTAAGGATAGAGGACAAAATGCATGCATGCTCACAAGATAGGAAGAGGGCAGCTGAGAAGAAACACAAGCATGTGCTAGAAAAATAAAGAAAGACACCAATGATTAGGCACTTAAGGGTACATCGTTTCTGGGGTGTCTGGCTTCCCATGCAGCTCAACAGTCGCACCGCTGGTATCTCGAAGTCTTCGGCTCCTCTTACCCCGCGTATGTCTTTCTTGTTGCTGTTGCTGCTGCTGTCGCTGCTGCTGCTGTTGAGGAGCCACGTGATATCTACCATGCCCTTTCGCTGCATATAACTCACACTTCCCGTTTTTCTGTCTTCTGCCATCTAATACGCCTTCTCGTTTGTATGTGGGAATGCCTGGGGAATCTACCAGAAGCCGCAAACCCTAAATACTCGATTCTGCATCCGCAACAAGAAGAAGGCAGCAAGTGTATATACACATAATGCCTTCCAGCCGATGCAGACTGACGTTTACGTACGAGCTATGTGGATGCTGCCTGCAGAGAGCGGCGCATGCTTTTCCCCTTCATCTTTTAGTGGCTGCACATCTCCTTGTTATATCATCTACTCTGTGTACCCAAGGCATAGTCTCGGTTTCCGCCTTAGTTCCTTCTTTCAAGATGTTATTGCAACCCTCGCCAGTGCGGTTGGCTGAGCGCAGTTTGTTGTTTAAGGCTTAAGGGGGAAACGTTAAGGGACAAAGATGTTGAGGGTTTACGGTCTCCTCTCCTGCTTGCATAGAGCATGCAAAGGTCAGGTACTCTTCTGTGGGCGAGCAGTTGGCATCATGCCGTTATTTATGCACGACACGTTTGCTACTTCTCTGAGCCATGTGCTCCATATTATGTATTTGCCAAGCAGAAGGGGGTTGCTGTCTATCGTCTTCAGCTCAAGGCCTGTAGCCGTCCCAGTTTCATTTGCGTAGCATGCGTTACGTGGTGTCGAGCCGTGCATTCCGTGCACGGTCCAACAGTTGAGACGTTGAGACGTGCGCTTTAGACGTGTACACCGACTGATGCGTAGACTACCTACCAACGGAGAACCATGTGTTCAACAATTGCCTATTGAGTTAGTACATGCAACAAAAGGTTGCTTGGATGTGCTTAGATATGGGGCTGCCGTGCAGCACGAGTTGCAGCGAGGTGCACTGCAACACATGCCGGGATGCCCCAAGTCCCCGTGCTTAGGCAGCCGATCGGCAGCGCTATGGCTGCCTAAGCTCTGGGAAAGGAGGTTAACTGCTTTTACGGACTCCTTTCTTATAAGTATTTAGCTTTTTCGCAGCTCACGATAGTCCTTTGATAAGATCGAGGACTCTCGTTACAATTTGGCCCAACTGCGAGGGGGCCGAACGTACCTAAAAGCTGAAGACAATTTCAGCACATGGAGATGAGGAGAACGTGACGAGGCGGGGAGAAACATCGGGTCCCCAGATCCGCCTGTTGCATTTTCCTCAGTGGGTGGTTGGAAGGTCAACCCCAAAGCGACGTGGGCCCGCCTATTGTTTTTCAAGACAACATTCTGTTACAGTAGTGTCTAGTGGCTTGTCCAAACAGAATAGTATTTAAATTGTCTCAAACGCAGTGGAGTTAGACCGCTACAGTGGGACCATTGGTGTAGCATGCCCTACGTGCAGTTGAGACGTGTACACCGACTGATGCGCAGACTACCTACCAACGGGGAAGGAAGTGTTCAACACTTGCCTATTGAGTTAGTACATGCAGCAAAAGGGGGCTTGGATGTGTCTAGATATGGGACTGCCGTGCAGCACGAGTTGTAGCGAGGTGTGCCGCAGCACGTGTTGGCTGCCCCACCTTCCCGTCCGTAGGCAACCGAGCGGCAGCGCTATGGTTGCCTAAGCTCTGGGGAAGGGGGTCAGCTGCTTTTACGGACTCTTTTCTTATAAATATTTTTCGCAACTCACGATAGTCCTTTGATAAGATCGAGGACTCTCGTCACATTGTGCGCCTTCCTCCTGCTCTCGCCCTTTTCTCCTGCGGTTTCCTGATAGTGGCAGCGGGTTTGTTGTCACTAACGTGAACAGGCAGAGGGATTCAGCGTACACGGATTGCGCCATCTAACCCCTGTGGACACAGGCTACAATTTGTGTTACAGCCCACTAGTAATCCTGCTAGCATCGTAGAAACTTATGATCGACTATAGTTCGAGCCTCTTTCAATAATGAGGAAACGTTTGGCAACATGATAGCAATAAAGACAAAAAGACAGCACTTCTTACTAGTCCTATGATACACATTGGGGAAGAGCCCTATAAAGCAGTTTCTAGCCCCGCACGGCTTTGTGCTGTAGGCGAAACTGTGGGGTTATATATTGCATCCTTCAGGTGAAACTTCTGCAGCTGAATGTATTGAAAAACTAATTAATAAATATTTAATGAAATCACTAAATGAACTATAAATTGCTTAAGCTTGTCATATGGCAGCTGAAAGACTCTGGCGGGCTGTAATTGCATGCATGCTGTGCATACATAGCTGCCGCCGCAGCCAAACGCAACAGCGAGGCTGCTACAGTTGCTAAGTTCCCCTCTGCTACAGATAGGGAGGAACCTTTGGCGAGATTTTGGGCTCTCTTTGTGGGGATTCTTTTCGGGTGTTGAACATTTAAAGGGAGCCTTGCAGCGAAAATGGCAGTAAGCTTCTCCTTTGACTGGTCCTACTGGCTGCATGGTGCTTGTGGGGTGTGCTTAGGCACACGATGGTGTCACCTGTATTCTACATTTGCTGAAGATATCTTTATTATTTGGCTCTTCAGTTTCTTTAAATCTTGCTTCAGAGATGAATTTTTTTGCCTGGAGCACAGCGCACGTGCGCTGTCAAAGGACTTGCATGTGGGGGGAGAGGTTTGAGGTCTGCGTTGTGATTGCCTCCATGCAATTGATGTTGCTTTATTTTTCCTTGTATATTCTAGTTGATATGAATCTACAGTCAGTACATATGTTTGCATTATCGTTCCGTCTCCATGCCTTGCCGGCGGCAGGGCGGGGTAGAGCGACTGAGCTGGAATCTGTTAGGTTTCATCGTTTGTTGCGGTATCATTGGGAGAGCCACGCTTGGTTTTATTTGAATATATGAAGATATTTCGATTCGAATTTCTGTTTTTGCATGCTTTTTCATTCAACTGTCTCCACTACTGCCGATGCTATGCATTCAGGATCGCTTCTCGGCCCGTTTGCTGACGCCCTTCGAGGGCGTTCCTCTTTCAGAGGGCGCACAAAAGAAAATGAAACGCGATGCAGCTCTTGTTGAGGCGCGGAAGAAGGCTCTTAAGGTCATGAAGGAGGTACGTTATGGACATTCATACCCACTCCAGCCACAGTAGGTTCGTCCATATATCCGCTCAGTTCTTCTTGTGCATGTATACTTCACGTTTGATGTTCATACTCTCTGGTTTTTTTCCTTCAGAAGAGAGCCATTGCACGTCATGAACTCAAATTCCGCACCTACAAGTACGTCAAGGAGTACCGCCAACAGCGCGAGGAGCTTATCAAGAACATTCGGGAAGCCCGATCTAAGGGTATGTATTAGTGCACCACCATTAATTTCTTTCACATAAATGGCTAGGGGCCTTGCCTTTGTTCATGTTTTATTTTGGCTTGAGGATGATACAACTTCATATGCCGATACGACCACCGGGTCGTCTGGGGAGTTCTCAACAATTGTTTCAATCGCTTGCTGATTGAGCCATGCATGATACATTCTAAATAGTGTTCGTCGTGGTTTACAGCGTATTGCTTACAGTTTAGTGCCTACATGATGATATGATTGTCAGCTGTTCATGCTGTAACATTTGTCTTTACCCATGGGGCGGGCGACAGCTGAGGATGAATAACGAATTCGGATGAAGCCTTCCGGGTTTCTTTGAAGAATTCATCCATCAAAAGTTTCAATCGCTTACTGAAAGCAACGCTACCACCCAATATGTTCGTGCTTTCATCCTTTCAACTTGTGTCTAGCTGCATGGAGTGATACGTCAAAGCTTGTACATGCTGCCGACCTGTACACATACTCGCGATTGCACGATTTTGTTTCTTGTATGTGGTGTATAATGAATTTTTTTTCTATTTTTTGCTTGATATCTTGGTATCTAAGCTTATAACGAGTTGTATTTGTGTTTTGTTCATGGTCGATTCAGGAGGTTTCTACAGACTCCCCGAGGCGAAGGTAGTGTTCTGCATTCGTATCAAGGGTATCAACAAGCTGGCCCCCAAACCCAAGATGATTCTGCAGCTCTTCCGTCTTCGCCAGCTGCACAACGGCGTATTCATCCGCGTAAACAAAGCCACAATGGCAATGCTGCAAGCCGTTCAGCCATTCGTGACTTACGGCTACCCCAGCCTCTCCACTGTTCGAAAGCTGATCTACAAGCGCGGCTACGGTGTGTCAAACACTATCCAAGGTGTTTCTGATTAGGGTTATAGATGCAGGAGATGCGATTTCTGTATCACAGAGCCCCACAAGCATGAGCATTCATGTTCATATCTGTATGTTTGTTGTTTGTATTTCAGCAAAGGTCGGCGAGCCCGGATCAAAGCAAAGAGTGCGCCTGCAGGACAACAGCATCATTGATAAGCACTTGGGAAAGTATGGCATTCACGGTATTGAAGACCTTGTGCACGAAATATACACCTGCGGTCCCGCCTTCAAGCAGGCCAACGCCTTCCTCTGGACTTTCAAGCTCAACTCCCCCAGAAAAGGATTCAAGTGCAAGCGTCACGGATTCTGCGAGCCTCGTGCCGGTTAGTGTTTCACCTATTGTTGCGAGGCAGGAGAAACCATTTAGAATATCCCTATCTTCCCGGCCATTCGACCCCTTTTAGGCTTATCAAGCTACTATGTGGACCACGCCTTGCGTGCATGCTGTAGTTAGAATATAAATGTGTACTTTTTACTTTCAGGTGACTGGGGTAACCGCGAGGAGTTGATCAACGAGCTCGTCAAACGTATGTGCTGAACACTCATCGGTTGAAGAGCCTCGAGGTAACAGCCGTTGTGACACTTCGGCTAATAGCTTATCAAGAGGTTGCGGATGTGTGAGGGGATCTGTAGCAGCGCAGCAGCAGCAAGCCCCTGTAAGTTTGTCTGTACCGAGCTGTACGGCATCGGGCTCAGGTAGCTTCAGGGGGAGCTATGAATGTTTATATTTTGTTTATACAAAAACTACAGACCCCGTACACTTTGAAGTATTCAGACCCTTTCCGTCATTTGTCTCGTAATAGAGAATTCAGTAGCTCTAGCTGTTATGGAGAGCTCACGTTGTAGCTGTAGTGAGAGTATCACCTATGCACTAAGTACCCAGGCACTTCTTACATAGGCAACGAAGAGCTGGTAACCTGATTGCTAGCTACGGGTGTAAACGCAGCAATTAACAGCTTCATTCTCTCAGCGTAGTCACGCTCTAGCTGCAAAGTGCCGAAACAATCCCACCACCGCTCTGGTACGACAGAGGCGTTTACGCCACTAATGTGAGACTTGGGTGCATGGACTTGTAATTATAGGAGACTACACTAACAGGTCAACGGGTACTCCTGATAGGAGAAAATATTAGAGAGAAGAAAGACATGAGTCAGCGAAGAAAGATGCCACCCTTCTGTGGTGGTCTAAACTGCAGGAGCAGCACAAGGGCTGTCTGTGCGTGCGCCCCACTTGAGGTAGCAAGGAGATCACATTCGAGGTCCTGCTTTGGCAGGACAGCGTCAGCAGCACCTCTGATCCCCGCCACTCCGTAACGTATTTGCTGCAGCTTAGGCCGCCAGCAACCTTCTGGTGCAGCGAGCTGCAGCTCAGGCTGAGGGGACCTCGATCTCGCCGGAGTCTATCTCCGCCTGCACGTCGGTCGGGGCCTTCCCTTCAACCGTGCAGCCAATGGATGCGCTGTTAGGAGAAAACAATTGCACAGACATGAGGATATTGTTGCAAAAAAATGTAGGATTAGGGGAATAAAACAGAGCATTGGGTTTTAGGAAAAAGGGAATAGAACTAAGGCAGCATTGAAACAGACTTGGGGCTTACCATGTGCCCAGAATCTCCTTAACAGTGCCCGAGAACTGGTGAGCCAAGGACTTGCTCCGCATGGTACGGGCGATTTGGTAGACTTGTTGCAAAGTAAGGTTTCCGTTGTGCTTGATGTTCTTAACCTTCTTTCTGTCCCTGGGGGGCTCCTTGAGCTCCTTGATAATCAGAGAAGAGGCGGATGGCATCACTTCCACCGTTGCCTGACGGTTCTGTACTTTCAAACAGACTGTCACCTTCAGTCCCTTCCACGCCATCGTTGCCTTTGCAATGTCATCGCCGACCTTCTTAGGGGACATACCTGAACCGTGAAACCACACGCTCTACACCTCAACCATGTATCCCCGGCCCAGAGCATAAGATCCCCGGCACTAGACCCCGCAGCACCAACAATACAGGGGCAGTTATCTATAAGAAACATTTCAGGGAAAAATAATTGCTGAACTCACCGAGAGGGCCGAGCTTCGGGGCAAGAACAGAAGAGGCGCCGACCTCACCGCCAGTCTGGCGGAGGTAAACTGCACACAACGCGCACTCGTGGCAAACAAGAGACGCATGCAAGAAAGCCTAAAGCCTCCAAGTCATCGTAGAAGAAAATGAACGCACAACAAACTGGTCACTGCTACTGAGAGAGGCATGTTGCGCAACCGGCGCCTCGAGCATGCATGACACAGAAGATGCAGTAGAGGGTGAGCCCAGGAGCATCTTCAGAGTATTCTATGATTACTAAACATTCCATTTTGGACTATTATGGGCTCATCAGTTTGGAAGGAAACACGTGATGAACGACAATACGGGATCGGGGTGTGCGAGAAGTGGGGCGGCGGACTGTATTTGATTTCATTAGGGTCGAATTTCTTGGCCATTTTCACGAGATGATCTTCCTGCTGTTAAATACCGCGAAAATAGCCGCAAAAAAGACGCCCCACAGGAAGAAATGCATGAAAAAAGAGACGACTTCTCCCGTAGAGGCCCCCAAAAACGACAGGCTGCCGTTGGGCTGGCGGCTGCTGGCAGCCCTAAGAGGGTTTGGCGCTCTTGTTGTACCTCCGGCTCCTGTTTTAAAAAATGTTGCATGTAAACTGCTCAACAAGTTGTTCTGTTTGTATTTAAATTGTAAACGAATATGCTTGTTGTGGGGGACCTCTTTGGTGCCGTTTGTTTCTAGACATAGCGCTTGTGCCTGCAGCGCAGCAGGCGTCTGCTGTGGTGCAACGCATCAGCTGAGCCAAGATATAGCAGAAAATGGGTGTTTTAGTAAGTGTACTGATGGCTGTGGCTTTTGGAATTATATTCTAACTTTAAAGAAACAATATATATTCATTTGTCCCCCCTAACCTTATCTCCGTCTTAGGATTAGTTGCAGTCGCTTATCATGCGGTTAACTAATGCCTGGCAATCTGCTAGTATGCGAGTGTGGCGTATACTTTAAGAGGCAACTATCTGCAATCTGGAACGCACGATGCAATTTATATAGTTGGTGGTCTGGAACACGCTTGTTCCGAGCTGTTCAGCATCACTACTGCTCTGCGTACAGTAACACAGTTTGCCTGGCGTCCTTCCATGGATTTGTACTCGCGTTCAGGCTGGCTAATGACGGCCAGGTGAGTAGTTAACAGCTGTATACAGTATTAGAGAGAGCAGGAATGGCGGAATTTTTAGTGGGTGCACGTGGAGTTGCCTCAGTGTTGAAATGAGAGTCGTCGATTGTTGTAGCATGCCCTACATGCAGTTGAGACGTGTACAATGACTGGTGCGCAGACTACCTACCAACGGGTAAGGAAGTGTTCAACACTACCCTATTGAGCTTGTACATGCAGAAAAGGTGTAACGAGAGTCCTCGATCTTATCAAAGGACTATCGTGAGCTGCGAAAAAGCTAAATACTTATAAGAAAAGAGTCGGTAAAAGCAGCTAACCTCCTTCCCCTGAGTTTAGGCAACCATAGCGCTGCCGCTCGGCTGCCTAAGCACGGGGAGTTGGGGCGCGCCGGCATATGTTGCAGCGCACCTCGCTGCAACTCGTGCTGCACGGCAGCCCCGAATCTAAGCACATCGAAGCCCCCTTTTTGCTGCATGCATTAACTCAATAGGCAAGTGTTGAACACATGGTTCTCCGTTGGTAGGTAGTCTACGCACCAGTCTGTGTACACGTAGAACCCACGTCTGCACGGCTCAACTGCACGTAAGGCATGCTACACCTGCCCCCCCTCGCCCGCAGAGGACGCACGCCCTCGTGTGCTGTGGAAGGAGGGAGGAATGGAGAATAGGCTTCAGGAAGTTCAGGAAGAGTTCACGGCTCTGTTTTATCGTGGAGAAGAGACTGGAGATGCTCTGCTGGGATAGACCTGCGGAGTTGCTCCTCAGACACCCATTCTGTATGCTTTCCGCCTGCCTACCGAACTAAATATTCCCGTTTTTCCTGACCTCTGCGCATTGTTAAACAAGTGTCGAGGGTCTCCGTCTCCTCCAGCTGCTCTCTCTCCCTGTGGCGCTCCTTTTGTTAAGTACGAGGGGTACGAGGATATTTTGGGGTTTCTCGAAACTTCTTTAGAAAGCCAACAATTATCATATGATGACATCTCCAGTTTGGTGGTAAATCTACTATATATGCCAATGCATTGACACGAGAACGGACCGCCAACGGTCCTACCCATCGCATAGCAAACCTCCTCGGCCGCTCGCCCCCCTGCGCGCTACGGAGGGCGTGCGAATCGACAAGAACCAGGTCGCCTGGGTTGAAAGAGATAGCGGAACGCCGTTTGTCGTAATTTCTAGCCTGAAGTTCCTGTGCTTTCCTCATACATTCCCCTGCTGCTGCTAGCTGTATGCGAAAGTCTGAGGCAGCATTTATACGGAGCTGGCTGACGACCGCCAGGTCCAAGACCGGGTCAGCTAACGGCATCTCGGTGTAAACGCGAGATGCCGGAGAGCAACGGATAGAAGAGTGTACCGTTGTATCATAAACCCATTCTGCACAAGGAAGGAAATCAAGCCACTTTGTTGGGTTCTGCTGAGTGTATAGCCGTAAATACTGAGCCAGCATGCGGTTGGTGCTTTCCGTTCGCCCGTCTGCTTCCAGATGGTTCGCGGTGGCCATGTTGTGATCTATGCTGAGTTGTTTCATAAGTTCTTGCCAGAATGCGCTGACAAACTTCGGATATCTGTCAGTTATGATACTTTTTGGAAAACCGTGGAGCTTCCACACGTTATTAATGAATAACTGCGCTACTCCCTCAGCGGTAATCGAGCTTGAACAGGGAATGAAGTGGGCATACTTGCTGAGTCTGTCCAAAACCACATAGATATTATCGCAGCCTTTTACTGAAGGTAAACCTACTATGAAATCCATTGAGATATCCGTCCAGATCAGTTCAGAGATCGGAAGACTCTGAAGGAGGCCGGGGTTGAGGGTGTTCCGCGGCTTATACTGCTGACACTCCGGGCAAGTGAGGACGTATTCCTCCGCTGAGGGGCGCATCCTAGGGCACCAAAAGGTCCTTGCCACTTGTTCTACTGTCGTATTTACTCCACCATGGCCCGCTAAAGCATGATAATGCATTTTTCTCAAAGCTTGTGTGCGAAGCGATGCAGGAAGGTCTAACCGACGGAGTCCACGCTTCATCTGGTACCACAAGAGATTGTCATCCGTGTTGTAGTGCTTCACCTGTCGTCCGTTGTTGAGTTTAGCGAGAACTGCGGCTGCATGAGAATGTAATGGGTGAGAAGAACGCAATTTAGGAAGAAAACGAGCCTCTTCGCATATAAGAGTGGTTGCAGAACACAGTGTTTGACCTGGGGGACGTCGTGAGAGGGCGTCGGCGACCACATTGGTGATACCCTTGATATACTTGACAGTGGAATTGTACTGCGCCAGCCGGCAAAGCCGCCTGACAACTCTTTCATTACCATAGTCCTGAAAACTCTTCGTGAGATGCGTTAGAGATTGATGAGCGGTTTGAATGGTGAAATGCCTACCGTATAAGTAAGGCCGACACTTTTTTACCCCCTACCAGACCGCGTAGAGTTCCGTTTCACGCACCGGATACTTCTGCTCCCTTTCCGTGAAGCGATGTGAGTAGCAGGCGATTATTTGGTGTTTTTTCGAGTCTATAGACTGCTGAGAAAGCATTACCCCTACTGCTGCGTCACTAGCATCGGTTGCTAGGAAAAAGGGTTTGTCGAAATCAGGGAGCGCCAGCACCGGGAACGATGTGAGGTGTTGGATGAGGCTTCTTGCGGCTTCATCTTCTGTCTCCGTCCAAACAAGTTGCTTGTCCTTTTTAAGTATATCCGTTAGAGGAGCAGCAATACAAGCGAATCCAGGAATGAAGTTGCGATAGTAGGAGGCGAGGCCGAGAAACTTTTGTACGTCCGTCCTGGTGTACAGAGGTAAGGGCCACGTGCGAATCGCCTCTATCTTCGCTGGGTCCGGTTCAACTCCTGCTGCAGAAACACGAACACCTAAGAAGCTGATTGTTTGCATGAAAAACCAACACTTCTGTGGGTTCACAAACCACTGCTGCTGGCGAAGCAGTTGCAGAGCACGCCGCAAATGCTGTAAGTGCACTTGCACGTTGCGGCTGAACACAAGCACATCATCCATGCATATTATCATCCATCCTTTATTGATTGGCCCCAGAAAGTCGTGATTGACCTGTCGCTGCAGTTCGGCAGGTGCATTCACGAGCCCAAAGGGCATACATGTATACTCTAGTTTACATGTACGGGTATGAAACGCAGTCTTGTGCCTGTCATCAGGATGTATTGGAATATGCAAAAACGCCTCAGCGAAATCAAGTGATGAATACACTGCGGAACCCTGCAAACGATCGAGAAGTTCGTCGATCCTGGGCATCGGGAACTTCTGTTTCACCGTGATTTTGTTGAGTGGCTTGAAGTCGACGCACATGCGCCAGCTTCCGTCCTTTTTCTTTGCCAACACCGGGTTATGTCCAAACGCACCAGTTGATGGTTGGACCTTGCCTTTTCTTAACAATTCATCTGCTTGCCGCTCAATTTCCTCCTCAAGTTGAGGGGGTCGCCGGTACCTTGGAACAAAGCTTGGGGCTGCTCGAGGGATGAGTTCGATGCGATGCATCGAGCGTGTAGCGGGTGGCCGGCCCGCCGGTCGAGAACTCTTCCTCCAATTGTGCCCACGTCTGCTGTTCCGCGGGTGTTAAGTGGATCGAATATCCCAAAACTGCGGTCTGGTTAAGACCATCACGACGGAGTGCATGCATTCTCCATCGCATCCTGCAGCGCCTCTGCGCTGCGTTGGAGCCTCATTGCTCCCCTTTCCGTGAGACACTGCCTCGACTCCTTACACAGTTGAGGACGTAAAGGCCATTGGAAGTGCTGAGAGGTGCACTCTCTCAGTACTTCCCGGCACGTAGGCCTCGACACTGTCATCAGGGGGACGCATGCGCGCCCTCCACCGGGCCACCCACGGGATACCAAGGATCATTTCGTGGTGAACTGGTCCAACATAGAAGTCCCGGATCATGGAATTGTGACCCTTTTTAGACTTAAGGCCACATTTTACACCCATTCTTTTGCCGACTGTGCTGTCCTGCCTTCCATCCGCGAAACGTAGTTGCAGACGCTGCGCCAACGAGTGAACAGTCAGGTTGCACCTTCGAGCAGTTGCTTCCGATAGAATGTCCGCTTCGCATTCCGTGTCAAGTAGCGCAAGCAGCTCATGACCGTTAGTACGAACTTGTATAAGCACTGAATTGACGCGAGGGAGGTCTGCTGGTGCAGCAATCACTTGATGACTTCCGCAGATGACTTCCTAACAAATATTTCACAATAGGTCAGGATTTACCCTCTCGCAGCCAAGAGGATGGTGGTCAGGAAGCCTGCCATGCTGAGACCAGTGCACCATGTTCACTGCTCTTTTCTTGACTTGTTATGCTCACTCGTACGCACGAACGTGCTTTTTTGGGGCGCTGCTCGAGGTCTTGTTTTCCCAGCATTTTCACTCCTTGTGCGCCCCTGGAATGTCGAATCGCGTGGCCCTCTTTATTGTACAAGAGGCAGATAGGTCGCTTCGTCTCCACGGCTTCGTTAGTGCCGAATTAGTAAGATGTTCTCGCTACTGGCATCCTGGCATGGCTGACAAACCCAAACCCGATATACATAATGGCTATGAGGACGCCGCTAGGTTGACTTTTTCCTTTTTCTCAGTTAGGGCAGTAGATGTGGAATTTCTCTTTTTTGATGCGTTGTTGAGTCATTATCCGTAGAATTCCCATCCTCTTACTCCTGAGGTTTCTCCTTGGTGCCCAGCCGCTTGCTGACTACCTCTCTGCAAGGAAAAGTTCCGTTATGAGCCATTGGTCTAGACATTCCTTGTCTACCGTTGGATGCTACGGTGACCGATAACTGGAACTTTCCGATTGAGGTGATCAAGCTCCGTTTTGCAAGAGGAGAAAAGAGCTGTATCGAGGCCCCTCGCTCCACTGGGTAGCAAAGGTCCTCGATTTCGACAGAGGATTGTCGTGTGCGGCATTTGACTCAACTAGTTGATATAAGGGTTCTACCAAGGCAGCAAACCTCCAACAGAGTCTGGCGACTCTGTTGGAGGTCTGTGCTCTGAGGCAACCCCGCATGCAAACAAACCCAACCCTCCTGTTTTGCATTGATTAACACTCTAAAAAACTGTTAAATACTCATTTGGCCATCAACAACTAACACGTGCACAAGTAATATTCATTCTACAACTTCCGACAGACCTTCCTGTCCGTCATATTTCCGGGGCTTTGTGCAACTATGCACAGACGCCTGTAGACTGGAAGATAAGCCAGATGATTTTGGCCGTCTCCCATGCTAGCTATGATTCGACTATATTACAACTTGTGACGGCCTTCGCCATAGGCCGAGAATTGCATTTGTCCTCGTCGCATTTACACCCCCACTTCCGCCCAAGAACATAAAGGGTGTTTCACCGAAGTGACAAAATGAGCCGAGACTACACGTTAATCCCTTGGTTTTGCAGGCGGCCGCCGGTTGCCTTTAGTGAGCATTCTTACTCGTAAAGCCTATGGCTGGGGGCTTGTCTGTGTAATGCCTTTTAACACGCCATGAGGTTTCCGGGGGGTTGACTGAAGCCTCCTCCTACACAAAAATCCATTTCAAACAAGTTCAAATATCTACTATACATGTTACACATTTGTTTGCCGTCGGTGTAGGCGTGATGGTCTGCAAACCCATTGGCTCTGTTGCGGCTGCGCTGCGCATGCTATGCGCTTGTTGCTGAAACTAAAGTTAGGGATCTTCTAGAGGTCTTGAATGAATACTTTATAGCACGTAAATAAACAAATTCCGTAATAATTCATAAACAACATCACACTTCAAGGAGCATTTGAGGGGTGTGTTTTACCCAGCGGCTCCTCCGATGTGTACCGTTGCCAGTGACAGCTTTACTACGCTCGAATGCATATATTGTTTTCTTTTTTGCGTTGTATTCTTTTATTTATCCGACTCGCAGGACATCGTTGACCCTTTATATTAATTTTCATCCTCTTAACATTCTCCAAATCACTGCAATGGCCGAGGGCTGCTGCGGAAAGCCGATCGCTGGAGACTCATTCGTCCTATTTGCAGTTTCTTTATAAGATTGTTCTCTGTTCTTACCTTCAGCATATCCTCTATGCAGAAGTCGTATTTTTGCAACAACTAAATAACTTCAAGAGCAGCGCGTTGACCATCTGTCGTGTGCCAGCAGGCCGAGCAACACGGCAGACACTATTGCAAACTCTTGTTTGCTATCCATCCGCTTCCTGTTCTTCTTCACCTTTTGCTACTTAAACGGGTGGCATTCTGTCTGTACACTGCCGTCCCAGAGCGTGGGAACTCCCGCCCTCCTTTGAGGGGGGAGTGCTGAGCCGCGGGTGTGTTCCTGGGGGAGCAGCAGCGGACAGCCCCCGTACCCGAGGCCACAGGTGTTCTTTAACCACAGTAGACCACGATGCTGGAGTCCGTGGTTGAACGGCTGCTCAGCCGTTACCTAGCGCCTTACGTGTTAGGTATAAGCAAGGAGAAGTTGTCGGTGGCAGTCTGGAGCGGCAATGTCGCCCTGTCGGATCTGCACGTGAAACCTGAGGTTTCAGATTTGTTAGGAATTCCTTTCAAAGTGGTATGGGGGCGCATAGGAAAAATAACACTCAAAATACCCTGGGCCAGTCTGGGATCGTCTCCCGTTAGTGTCGACATTCAAGATGTGTATTTGCTGCTCGAGCCAAAGCCCATACCCCAGCTGGCAGATGCAGAGTTACAGGAGCAGCTCCGCAGTGTCAAGATGCAGCAGATAGAGGCTTGTGAAACACAGCTGATGGAGGTGCGACAGCAGTTGCAGCAACAACTACAGCAGCAGCTGCAGAAACAATCGGGGAAGGACTCTGAGGGCGGCTTCTTCTTCCGTCTCGCCAATAAAATTCTTAGCACTTTGCAAGTGAGCATTAAAGGCATTCATGTTGCCTTAATGGACCGCCAAAGGGGCTTCCGGGGAGGGATTCTCTTAGAGCGCCTCTCTCTACACAGTACCGACAAGACCTGGACAGCCCAGGACGAGCAGCAGCAGCAGCAGCCGCAACAACAACAAGACTTCTACAAGACGTGCGAGCTAACTGGTCTGGCAGCCTACTGTGCGCTGGACAGCGATGGGAGCAGCAGCAGTGGCAGCCCCGCGGCAGAAGCAGCAACAAACACGCCAGAGCTCTTACTGGTGGAAGAACCCGAGGTGGACGCTGAACTCCACCTGGGGAATGCCCCGGACTTCTCTGAAGGGCCACAGGTAGGGGCTTCCCCTGGAGCCTCTCCAAGAGAGGGAGGAGAGGCAGAGGCGCTACCAGAGAGGGAGGCAATTGTTAGCACCGAGCTGCAAGACGAGGAGCTCCTTGCCCCTTCACAAGAGACCCCAGCAGCACCTCAGGTAAAACCCTCTATTTGTCTTGCCAACTGCATGTACGAGCAACCTATCTTTCGTGTTGTGTTAAACATTGTACAGCACGGAAACCCTTGGGGGCCTCCACCAATGGGTATGGAACACGTCAGCCGGCTAACCAGCTAGCCAGTTAGCCAGCTGATGATGGTATATAGCTCCTTGTCGCATACGGTCATTCTCTGTGTTTGTATATATATGTGTGCGTGTGTGTGCGTCTGTGCATATGTGTGCTGTCTGGCTGCTGCACGTGCATGGGAATGTGCTGCAGGCGCAGCAGGGAGGAGGGGAAGATGCAGCGAAGGTGCTGGGCCCAGACCTCCTCTCCTTAGAGAGCCCCATTGCTTCCGCCGCCCCTTCGAGGGGAGCGAGCAGAGCGTGGGATCGGGAAGGGTCTGCTGCTGCTCCCCCACCGACCGCGGCAGGGGCGCGCGCAGAAGCAGCCCGTGCAGGAGCAGCAGCCCGAGCAGCATCAGCATCAGCAGCAGCAGCAGCAAGGGGCAGGCCGCCGAGGGTCAAGAGGGGGCGCAGCAGGTACATATTGACGCCTCTTCATCTACGTTTGAACATAGCGCATGCAGCAGCTCGCCAAGAGTTCTCGGCAAGGCTAGAAGTGCTTCAGGGGAGTCACGGAGCAGCCATAGGGAAATCTCAGCTGGCAGTGCTGCTGCAGCTGCTGCACGAGGCTGGGGAGAGGAGGAAGCGTTGCGAACGGCTGCTGCTGCGCGAGGCCCACACAGTGGCCTTAGCCCCTGAGGACTTGGAGGGAAATGGGCAGACACAGAAGGAGTTCACTGCACTGTACGGACGGCAGCTGCAGGCTGAGGAGGGGATAAAGGGCGTGCAGCCCCTCAGTGAGGCAGAGGAGAGGCGCCTACGGGTGCTCTATGACGTCGTCGGTGTTCGCCATGTAAGCCAAACCCTAAACCCTATACTTTAACTTAGTGGTGGAGGCATAAAACAACTGCCTACCGAAACCTTCGTGCTGCAAGGCTTGTAGGGTCATCAATGAGGTATCTTGACATGCAAGAACAGGTAGTCCAGATAGGTGAGGCAGATACAGCCAGTTGAGGGTTGGAGGTTTAGGGTTTATACTGTTAAGGGAGCTTGTGCATACAGCTGGCCAAGTGGAGAAGTATCTGCAGAGAAGCGACAAACCGCGTAATGGAGGAGACACAAAAGGTGCAGCAGCAGAGACAGCCCAAGCCTCCGCCGAAAAGCTGGTGGCAGTGGGCCACAAGGAGCGGTCCTCAGCAGCCTCAGCAGCAGCAGCAGCAGCAAGAAGAGGGAGAAGATCAGCCGCTGATTACTCAGGAAGACATACAGCTCATCATGGATTCTGTTCAGGCAAGGCTGCTTGTTGTGGAAGCCCACACGCAGACAGATACACAGAAACAGAGAAGAGAGACAAACATATATGTATATATATCAGCAATAGACATGATGCAGAAACAGATATCAGGAAGCACAAGAGACAGGCATCAGAAGGAGACAGAGGAGAGGAGCAGATAGAGAGGCGCAGAAAGGATAGATTCAGAAAGAGGATAGACTAGGAGTCAGACGTAGACACTATAGGCACAGAAAAGAGACAGAAAGGAGACATGTAAACGTCGGAAGAGACAGACAGTAGAGACTGGTGCAAGTGAAACAGACAGACTGAGTTGTAAGGCTGTCGATGGTAAACAACGTGCCATTCGTTGTGGGAGTATTAAAAGGTGGACTGTTCTTACCTGACTTTAGTTGCTCAAGGTTTAGGGTTTGGGATTTAAAAAAACGTGTTTGGGGTTTAGGGTTTAGGGTTTAGGGTTGGGCATTTGGGTGATGTTGTGCTGCCAGAAGGATGAAACCTTGCAAGGGATGGGCCTCCCGTCTAGCTACCACTTGAGTTTTGACTTGCTGCAGTTTCGGGTCTCTCTTGAGGACGATGCTGAGGAGGGACATGAGGACTTAGCAGAGGAGGAGGAGACAGATCGGCCAGTAGATGGGCCTCCTGATCTTCCAGAGGACTTCCCCTTGCCGCCGCGCGACAGGCCTTCGCTTTCTCCTCCATACGGTGCTGCTGCGGGGGGTCCAGGAGAGGCAGCAGACGCAGCAAGAGCAGGGGAAGCAAGAGAGAACGAAGCAGCAGATGAAGAGCTTTCGTTTCTGTCGCTGTCTCTTAGTGGTCTGAGGGCGTCCTTAGACTGCTGCAACCGCCAGGACTATTCCGGAGAGGACAATGCAGAGTGGGCCTTTTGCTTTTCTCTTGCAGACTTCACTGTGCGTCAGAAGCAGCATATCCTCATGCACTTCCGCAGCGAAGAAGACAGCAACAGCAGCAGCGGCAGCCTTGGTAGGACCCATGTAGGTCTGTTTGGTGAATCGGGGAAGCTCATTCATCTGCCGTCTGCTATATTTCGTGCTGCTCCGACTTCTCTAGCAGCAGCGCAGTTCTTGCTGCAGCACCAGTTGACACCGCAAGGTAACATCCTTGGGGTGTCTGCACACCTCGCACCCCTTGTAGCCTCCGTGCGTCCAGATATCCTAAAGACAATCTTTGCCTTTTTTGTCTTTGAGACACCCGAAGACATCAGGCGAATGCAGAGCAGCGGCTCTGCTGTCTCCCCCCGGGAGATGCAGGGAGGTGCTGCAGCTGCAGCTCCAGCAGGAGGAGACTCAGGCATAGCAGAACAGGCAGAGGAGGAGCCTGAGCATCTGCAACGGGACCTAGGGGCGATGCATGCGCGGGAATTGGTAGAGGGCTTGCGAGAAAAGGGAGAGACAGTGTACGCTGCTGCAGTGCACCGTCTGCCGGGGTTGCTGCAGCTGGAGTTGAACATAGCGGCGCCTATCTTCCACCTTGACTCTGTAGCAGCGGGCAGTGTCTCTGTACACCTGGGGCGGCTGGCACTGAAGACAGAGGGGCCTTGTCCCTACGAGGCGCTGCAGGCGGTCCTCGAGCTTAACGAGACCCGCCTCGTCTGCTCGCCTAAGGGAGGACGCGAGGTTTCTCTCCTGAGGCCTATCCCCATTCGCGTGCATCTACAGGTTCAGGCAGCAAAACACATAACTGTGGACTTGGCCTTTGATGATATATTTCTCGAGGCAACGCCGGAGGCAGTGGCTCTACTCCTTGCTGTGCCTGTCTCCCTTGCCAAGTCCGTCGCACAGCCAGCGCTGCCACCCGCTGCCTCTGCTGCTACATCTGGCGCGTCACGGCCAGCAGCTGCTGCAGCGCATGCGCATGCAGATGCACAAGCGCAAGCGTCCCTCTATCAGGAGTTGTGGGCCGACCGCGCAGCAGGATCGGCTCTGGAGACTCTCAAAGGAATCCCAGCGGCGCTGCGAACCACTCAGACGTCCGGAGATACCAGCAGCAGCAGCAGCAGCACCAGCAAAGAGGACGAGGGTTTCGTGATAGCGTCTACTTGGCGCTTCAGCCGCTGCGGCTTTATCGTGCACAGCAGCAGCAGCACGGAAGAGAAAGGGGTTCTGAGAGCGCAGCTGTCTGCTTTAGAGATCACAGTGGGGGCAGACACTGGGGCAGGCACCTGCAGTGTCTCTGCAGCTCTTCGCGATGTCTTTATATCCGACCCATCCACGGAGTCTCTTCTCTTCCAGTCTCTGAACAAGCAGGTGATCCTTCTCCCCCACTCTGCGCTTTAACCTTAAAGCCTAAACCGTAAACCCTGAATGCAAGCAGTAAACATTGCCACTCCATCTGCATTTCCCTCTTGGTGTCAGTGCAGCATGTGACGTGCTGTGTAGATGCGTGCATACTCCGCACGCACCTCGCAGGTCAATTTACCGTTTGGTGGTACCTCTCATATTGGTGCTCGTTGAAAGGCGCCCACCGTGTTCAAGCTGCTGTTTGCTGTGTGTTCGCTGCTTGCAGCCCACATGCGAGTCTCCACTGTCTTCTCAGCCCTCTGCATCTTTTGAACGATTCAGAAGCGCCTTGTCGCATGGAGAGACACTGACACAGCAGCTCGACTCATTTGAAGATGCCATAGAAGACGCAGGGGACGGTTGGGGTGACGGGGACGACAGCGGAGACACCGCAGCAGCGCGCAGCCTTCGCCTGTCTCTAAACTACAAGAAAGGAGCGGACCCACAAACTGCAGTCTGCCTCGTTCTCTTGCCGGCAGAGGTGCACTGGAGACGGGAGTCTCTTCGCCGCGTCATCGAGACCGTCCAGGTGTACAGACAGCAACTGGAGAGGCAGCTTGTTGCTGCGGCATCAACCTTCACCCGACCCCCGTTCCTCTCAGAGGCTGCTTTTGCTGCTCTACAGGATGCTCTGCAGGCAATGCAATGTTCCCTTAACGGAGGAGATGCTAAAGCAGAAGCCAAGTTCGCTTCTGTACTCTCCTCCCTTACCAGCAGCAGTAGCAGCAGCAGCAGTAGCAGCAGCTGCAGTGAGAGCAGCAACGCCAATGATGGCGCCAACGTTGGAATCTCTTGGATGCGCACTGGTATGGAGGTCGGAGGAGACATGCCTCCTCTCGCTGCTTTGGTAGGCGGCAGCGTGGAGCAGCAACAACAGCAGTGTCCCGCGTCCAGCAGCAGCAGCAGCAAGGAGAAAATTGGACCTTTGCCCATATCCGTTTCAGTGGATTTGACAGTTCAGGGAGCAGCTGTCTCCTTCTGGGAGGGCCGGTCTATTTACTGCAGAGTGGGGGTGAGAGACGTCTGTGTCTCCTTGGCCACATACCCCAATGGAGACGCGGAGACATTTCTTTCCGTCAGACATGCAGCAGTCATGCTCAACGATCGCTGCGTCTTAGCCCCCCGAGAAAACCAGCAGGAGGAGTTGTTACAGGCGAAGCAGCAAGAGCAGCAGCAGCAAGGACAACAGCAGCAGGAGCAGCAAGAGCATCGGCAGCATACCTCAGTGCTTGCGTCACTTAAGATACGACACTATGGGGGAGGAGAACCTGGGACGGGCCGTCCTCTCCCTTTTTCAGTTTGTGTGTCGGGGCGAGTGAGTCAGTTGTGTCTGGTGTACATACACCAGGATATCCAGGCCTTCTTAGACTACCTCAGGGACGGTATCTTTGATATATTTATATCCAAGTCCTACGAGGCAGTCAAACAGGCAGCAACAGGTTCCTGTTCTCTCTTCGCGCTGCACATTGACTGCCCTCTATTCATAGTACCGGAGAATAAAGCCGCCATTCCAGCGCTGCAACAACAGCTGCGCCGAGAGCAGCAGCAGCAGCAGGAGCAGAACCAGAAGCAGCAGCAGCAGCAGTTGTCGCCTCGTCCCGAAAGTGAAGCAGAGTCTGTTGCCTTGGCTGCTGCTTCGGGAAAAGTGGAGCTGAAGGGTCTTGGACGTTTTCTCGTGTTCAGTGCAGGCATCCTGCGGGTCAGCAACGCCTACACCCCTCTGGCTGCTATCACCATGCAGCAAAATACTCTGCAGCAGCTCTGTGACAACAACAAAACATTTGCGGGCGCCCTAAGCCGGGAAGAGACAGGCTCCTACTGTCTACCTGCTCCCCAGCAGCAGGTGACAGCAGACAAGCGCGGCGCAGCCTTGGAGTCCGGAAACACCTCAGCAGCAGTAACTGCTGCTGCTGCAAAAGAGGAGGGCTGGGCCTTTGACTTAAAGTTGGATTTCTCGGGCATGCAGCTGAGTGCACGCGACAATGAGGAGGGCCCCATAGGGGGCCGTCGAGGCCGTGAGGAGAGGGCCTCTGTCGAGGGGAAGCTCTTAGAGACTGCTACCGTAGGGGTACGGCTGCAGTCTTCAGACCGCGTGTCGGTGGCTGCCAGTACTTCTCCCTGGCTGTTGCATCTATCCAGGGAGCAGCTGACTCTCTTCCTGGACGTAATCAATGAAAACATTACAGGCGCAGGGTATGCAACTCCGCAGCCAGCCCCTGCTGCTGGTGATTCTGCTGCTGCTGTTGCTGAGTTACAGCGCAGCGGCAGCGATAGCAGCAAACAGGGCAGCGGAGGAGACATGGCGGAGGTTGGAGCCAGCTTGAAGCAAATGCCCTCAAAGCAGGCGGAGCCGCAGACGCCTTTTCATGTTGATGTGCGACTGTGCATACCCAAGCTTCTGCTCGAGACATCCATAGGGCCCCACACTCCCCTCGCACTGATGACTGTTCACCGCATTGCTGTCTTCGCTTCCGCCTCCACTTCACCTCAGACGGGAACGCAACTCCAGCTGAACGTTACGGGAGATGTCTTCGCAGTAGACGACATCAGACCCCAAACTTTGAACTACTATCGTAGACTCGCTCACTGCACTGGGGGACCGCAGGAGGGTTCCGTAGGGGGCCCCCTAGGCGGCTCTTCTGAAGGAGACGAAGAGGCCGACACCGAGTGGTGTAGCAGGAGCGATGCAGATGAAGATGGTGAATGTCTCCCTGCGATGTCTATGCACCTTGAAACAGGAACGGAGAGGGCGCTTGTTGATGTGGTGCTGAGGGACGTAACTCTCTATACTCTTGTTGTGGGCTTCGGGGACTTAGGCACATACTTCTCTACCGCCTACGCGTGCAGCACTATGAAGCGGTACCCCAAGCCACAACCCGCCGTGAACGGGCAGCAACAGCAGCAGCAGCAACAGCAGCAGCAGCAGCAAGCCACCCCTTGCCGCGACTCGCCTCTGGGACCGCGCACGGTTTCGAAGTCATTTGAAGGGAGGGGAGGAGCAACGGCCCTCCGTACACAGTTCCGCGCTTATGAACGCAGCAACAGTAACAGCAGTAGAAGCAGCAACAGCAGCAGCACAGCTATAAGCCTCCGCATCTGCAACGGTCAGTTTGTAGTGTACACAGACATCGAGAGCCCTACGGCGCCACTGATTGTATGGAGCGGGGATTTGTTTGTCTCTCTTCTGTCTGAGGGGGTCGTCTTGAGTTTGCAGCAGCTGGAGATACAGCACAGCAAAGTGTCACGCCTCGAGGCTGCCCCTAGCCAAGGCGAACTCGCCGCCAGCAGCAGCAGCAGCAATAGCAGACGCATGTCTTCCAGTTATATGCGGGCCTCCTTGGCAATGCTGGGGCATCAGCAAGCCGCACAGGAGGGCGTTCAGCTCTCCGTTTCAGGAAGCAGTCGGCCGCAGCAGATGCAACTTGAGCAGCAGCAGCAGCGGCAGCAGCAGCCAAAAGAGGAAGATGATAGGTACGGGGGAGAGAGTTTGTTGGTGGGGGAGTGGCCCGAGCCCAGTCGCCTCATCCCTTCTATGTTGACTGAAGGGGCGGTGCTGCTGTGCGAGGACTTGTCAGTGCGGGGTAAAGGCATCTTTCTTGCTGCAGCAACAGATCAAGAGCTGCAGCAGCAGCAGCAGCAGCAAGCAGATACAGAAGAGGAGGAAGCAGAAAGTGACAATGATGAGACAGACGGAGATACACCAACCCATTCAGCACCCGTCACAGGAGAGTCAAGGGTGGCAACTGTGCAGCGGGCCTTTGCGGGAGCTGCTGCCGCAGCTACTGCTGCTGCAGCAGCTGCTGCAGCTGATGCTCCCCGTGCCCTCACAGCCAAGCAGCCGACGCCCCTCAGCAGCATGGGGGACAGAGGACCACAGAAGCCAAGCAAATTGACGACGAAGGTTAGAATGCAGATGATAGTACCGAGTGAGTTGACGGCTTCACTGTTTGTGAATTCGTCTCTGCTTCCTCGCCCTTCTGTGCCTGCTTTCTCGGCACTCACATTATCTCCTAGTGTATGCCCGTCTCTGGTTGTCTAGTCTTGTGCTTGCCTTCGTCGATGTATATTGTGTTTATATCTGCTGCTGTCGCCATGCTTGTCTTTACACTCCTTCCTGTCCTTCTGCCTCTGTCTCCATTTGCTCTTTTTGTGGCTGCGGCGCCTCCTCGCTGTCACAGTTGCGCACGCTGTAGTAGTTGCTGCTGTTGCGCGGCTAACAGCGTTAGCGGGGCTGCCTATACAGCCTATACGTCTATAAATGCATGCAACACGTTCCATAAAACGAGCCGTGAAGACACGGCAACGCTTCATAGTCTTAAGGGGTTTCACTACACCAGCAGCCGCAGCAACAACACTTGGAGTAGCAACGGGAGCTGTTGCAGCAACAACGCAAGCGGCTGCAGCACCAGAAAGTAGCAGCTGCGGCAGCATCGATGTATCCCTTTCTGATTCTGCGGATTTGTCTGTGTTGTCTGTTTGTGCTTGTAGAGTTCTTCTTGCGCGTCAGCAGCAATGACATCACGTTGCTGCTGAACGCTGTCCGAGGCCTGAGTTCCGACGGCCCCACAGTTAGCCGCCTACAGGATCAACCGGTCTCCCCGTCAGCAGCAGAACCACCACCACAGAGCCCGACTGCTTCAGGCTCTAAGCAGCAGCAACCTGGGGTCGTTGCACCCGAACAACAGCAGCAAGAGCAGCAGCAGCAGCAACAGGAGCAAGAGCAGGAGCGTGAAGTGGCAGTTGAGCAGGACGTTCGCGTGTCTGTACAACTTGCGGGTATAGACTTGCTGCTGCTCGATGACCTGCGTGCCTCTGTTGTACCACTGCTGCAGATGCAGCTGTCTGTGGGGCAGCTGAGGGGCCGAGTGTCAGGAAGGCAGATGGTGTTGTCTCTGACAGATTTTCGGTGCGGCTGCAGCTTCTTAAACGTGAAGAGCGGCACTTGGGAGCCATTTATAGAGCAGATGGTACTCACCTTAGTCTACAGGCGGGACCTGGTCCTAGAACACAAGCTGCAGCTGCTGCATCAGCAACGTTTGGCAGGCAACAGCAGCAGCAGCAGTGCGGGTGGCGGCAGTGCAGCAACAGCAGCAACTGCTGCAACTGCTCCAGAACAGTGGACGAACTCAAAGGCGGCGCGGGCGCTGCTTATTAGCAGCTACTCTCCGTTTCTGTTGAATTTCACACCTCAGCTATGTAGGCTGTTGTCTTGGTTTGTACCTTACTTAGTGGAGCATCTGCAGCAGGGCCCAACTAAGGGGACTGTCTCCTCCGCCCCCTCCCGCACCGCCAGCATGGCTGCTTCTGAGGGGCCTCGGGAAACAGATGATGCAAGAAAAGGCGGAAGCACAGCTGCGTCAGTGCCCGCGCCTCTGTCTAGATCTGCCGTCGTAGCTGCTGCACGAGGATATGCTGCAGATGCTGCTGCTGCTGTTGCTGCAGCGCAGCAGCAACAGGCTAGTGGGGCCCCTTTCCGGTATCTCAACCTAACAGGGGAGTTTCTGTATGCATTCACTCTCGTCTCCGAGCAGCAGCAGCAACAACAGCAGCAACAAGAACTGCTGCAGCAGCAACCGCAACAACAGAAGCGGCAGAACGTGCAACAGTGGAAGCAGGAGGTGCAGCAGCAGCAAAGCTTGGAGCAGCAGGAGCAGCAGCTGCGGGAAGAAGCAGGGGAGGCTGAAGACAGTGAAACGACGGGGGCCGTGATGGTACTTCAAGTTGGGGGTTCGACTTCTCTCCCCCTTGAGGCCCTCATGGAGGGACAAACAGCAGAGTCTTCACGTACAGCTGAAAGGAGACAGCGCGTGTTCTTCTCTGCGTGCGTCCCCATTACGGCAGTGCAGCAAGCAGCAGAAGTGCTGCCTAACGTGCCACGCACTGACATCCTCCGCAGCCTCCTCCTAACCCGAGACACTCATCGCACGATCACCGAATTTCTTGATGCAGAAAACACACAGCCTGCTGCTTCTGCTGATGCTGCTGCTTCACCGCAGCAGCAGCAGCAGGGAGTGCAGAAACGCTGCGTTGGGCCCTTTCCACAGGGAATGCAGGCCGTGCTGGTTGAGGCAATGAAAAGCCACAGCGTGTCTTTACTGCTGCCTCAGTGTACTCAGGAGCAGCAGGAAACGCCACTACCTTCACCACGGCAGCAGCAGCAGCAGCGGACTGCGAGACCAGTGAGCTCGCTGGAGGAGACGAGAAGCAGGAGCAAATCTGGCATTGTCCATGCAGCCGCAGCTGGAGATACACTGCAACCAGAGAACAGCCCATTGAATGCACGCACGCTGGCATCCCCTGTGAAGCTGCAGCAGCAGCAGCAGATGTATTCAGGAGCGCAAGGCTCCCCATTGGCGGCCTCAGGTAAGCACTAGCCGCCCCCGATAACGTCGAACGGGAGAGTGAGGACGGGTTGCTGGCCTCAGGCGTTTCTCTCATATTAGCTCTACGGTGCTGCAGTGGCTAGGGATGCTTGTTGGTTTTGCTGCAGTCGATAGTGCTGCTACAGAGCAGTAGGGGGAAGGGACTTAACGGGCGTTCTGCTGCTGCATGCGTTGTCGTGCATGCGTGTCTGTGTCGCTTTCTGCCACTGCTGTTGCAGGAACTTTGACAGCCAGCCAAACAGGTGCACTAGACCTAAGAAGGGACTCGCGGGAGGCCCTAAGCAGCAGAGCGGAGACGAAGAGAGTCAGCAGCGAGCTGGTAGCCCAGGTGCTCAGCCCTCACCCATCTTACAAGCTGCTGCTGCTGACATCTACCGTACTGCTGCAGAACCGCAGCGGCTTGCCTTTGGAAGTATGCTTCCTAGATCAACGACAGCGACCAATGTTGCTGCCTGCTGCAGCAGCAACAGCAGCCCCCCTCCGCGTGCTTCAGGAGCAGCCCGACAGCCAGCCGGGGGCAACCGAGTCCTTTCAGGAGGCTGCCCTACTCGATCCTCAGCTCAAGACCATCCCAGAGTGGATGCTGGACAGACAAGACCGACAGCAGCAGCAACGCATGCAGGAGCTGGCGCTGCAACAGGAGCTTTTGTGGCAGCTGCAACGCACAGCTAATAACAAAACCCGTAGAAGCAGCAGCAACACTGCCTTTGGGTCCCCTCACTCCCGTAGGGTCAGCACTCAAGGGCGGAGCCCATTAGCCCTCCAACAGGCGCTGGAGCAGCACCAGCAACAACAGCAGCATCAACAAAGCAAGTACGCATATACATTCCTGCTACCAACCCAGCACTTCATGTCTGTCCCCCAAGATGCCATCTTGGGGGCTGGATGGGTGTTCGTCTGCTTTCGGCCTGCAGCATTTGCTGCTAAGTGCGAGAGGCAAAGAGGAGAGGTACGGTATTCCTGCTGCTACTGCCGCTGCTGCTGCTGCTGCTGCATGCGTACATGCATGCGCTCTCAAGGGTGCATGAGGTCATGCTGCAGCTGGAGCTTCTTAAGCAGTTGCAGATAATGCATGCTTTATGCATGCTTTCTTACTCCTTCCGTTGCGTTTACCTGTCCTTGTGTCAGTCTCCGTGCGCAATATGTTTCTGTGTGTCTCCTCGAGCCTTCTGTTTGTCTCTTCTCTGCTGGATATTGCTGTTACGTCGGCTGCAGAATCTGCTACTGCTGTTAGTTTTGTGTCTCTTGGACTCCTTAGGATCTGCCGTTTCCCCCCGATATGGGACCTTACACTGGCTGGTCTGACTGTATAGACACCCGAAGCAGGGCGACAGACTGCCAGTCCATGCACTGCGCTTATATACCTCCTGAAGAGCGCAGCTCTGCAGCACTCTCCGGACCAGCAGCAGCTGCAGCAGGAGCAGCAAGAGGGGCTGCTGCAGCAGGTGGCGATGCATCAGCTGCTGCTGCAATGCTGAAGAAGGAGAAGTGCCTCTTCTTCCACTTGCTGCAGGAAGATCAAAAGACAGCATTGCCAGCGGAGAGGCTGCTGCGGGTGTTGACAGTGTTCCCCGCATTAACGCTTATGAATGCAACGTTGACCGAGTTAGATGTGTGCATGCTACCTGCTGCTGGTGGTTCGGGGGCAGGGATACCGATAAAGAGGCCACCCGCTGCGTCCGCGTTGCAGCGGCTACAGGAGCTGCAACAACAGCCTGTCTTTGAGGGTACACTGACTAGAGAGTCTGTCTTTTATGTTTATGAGGTGCCACCCAGCAGACAGCTATCTCTTTGGCTTAGATTCGCAGTACTAGAAAACGCCCGATGGTCTCCGCCTCTCCGCAGCTTCCTCTCTACAGAGGTTAGCCAACACCTGACCCTCCTTCTGCTGCTGCGGCTATTGTTGCTGCTGTTGCTGCCGTTGCTGTTGCTTTTGCTGCTGCTGTCGCTTGTTCGCTGGGAGAGAAGCTACTGCTGCTGCTGGTTTCCGTTATTTGCACGTGTCGCCGCTGTATCTGCTGCTCCTGTCTCTGCTACTGCTGTGTCTGCTGCTGCGTCCCTTGTTTCTCGTCTTGGGGTGCTTGTGCTGTCTGTTACGCGCGTGCTGCGTTTTATGTGTGAGGGCTAGGGCAGGGGAAGCTGTGCCTGCAACCAACTTTGTCTACTTCTTGCTGCGGATATTCTACATGCAGGAAGGCCTCGTGTCTCGCGTGCTGCTTCCGTCTGCGTCAATGGCCCCTGTAGAGCTGGAGGTGCTGCACGATGCAGCAGAAGTGTCCCCTTACGTGCCCCTTGTCTCTCCCAAACAGCTTATTGCTGTTGTCTCCGTCCCCCGTGTCTTCATAGATAGAACCGGACTGAACATAAAACCCGTACACGCAGGACGCTACTTCCCCGACTTCGGGGGCTACGCCCTTTTAGGAGACTCAACAGTGAGCCACTCAGTCTGGGGCCCTCCCCTTCCTTCAGGCTATGAGGGGCCCCCACTAGGACTTGCTGCACGGCACCGAGAGACTTTGATACCGAGGGGCCCCCGGGGGCCCCCTTGCGTAGAGTTAGGGGGCCTGGAGGTACCTGGGTTTCACTCATCAAGGCGACCGCTTGTAATCTCGTGTCTCTTTATTTTGCCAGTCTTGTGCTGTTTAGGGGATCGCCCTTAGAGTCTGTCAGATGTGCAGTTAGTTGCATTTGCGTGCGTGTTTGTTGTGTGCATGTTGGGGTGTACAGACACCTGAATTGTCTTTGTTTATGGTACCCCGTGGCTCTACGCCTGTGGAATGCTGCGCGGATGTCCCTGCACTGCACGGCTTCACCAAGGCGGAGCTGCGGTCTCCTTCCCGTCTCTACACCTTGTGCCTCAAGACAGACCAGCTGGCGCTGGCCCACACAGCAGGTGAGTTGGAGGCTCATGGCACCTACCTCCTATATCCTGTATCCTTTATGTCTCCTGGCTCCTGGTCACCATCACCTGGCTACTGTCTCCTCACTCCTGTCTCCTGGCCCCTCTCTATTGCCCCCAATCTCCTCTCACCTGCCTCGCGCCTCCTGTTTCTTGTCTCCTGGCTTGTGTCGCTTGGCTCGTGGCTCCTGTCGTGGATGTCCCCGCCAGTGGGCGCGGCAGCACGAGGCAGCGGCTATTCACGTTGCAGTTTCTCTTGTTCCCTTCATAGGCGGTTTAGTCACCCTCGTTTACGTGCATTTCTCTTTCATTCTTCTTACTGGATGCTAGGCTCATATTTGGGGTGTGGGGACACTTGAGACTTCGGCTGTACATGATGGGGCTAAGATGCGCTCCTAGAACACTCCTTGCTGCGGCCATTTGCTGCTGCTGTTGCTGCTTCTAATATCAGCAAAGAGGGTACATATCTGTGCCTCGGCAGCAGCAGCCACAGCAGAGGCTCAGCCCTTGTTTGCTCCAAGTGTCTCCTCAGGTGCGCTGTGCCGCGTGGTGTCTCTTGTGCCCGAGTTTCTGGTGACGAACTGTCTCCGTGAGCCCGTCTACCTTCGACAATATCAGACTCAGGGGCCTTTATTTGAAGGTAAGGGGAAAGACAAGGGTGATTGCTGAATGTTTCAATAGAACAAACACTGACACGTCCATGGGGAGCTGCTGCTGTGGTCTGCTTCTGCTGCTGATGCCGGCGATTGTCCTACTGCTGTAACTCGCTGCGATGCTATAG
Source organism: Eimeria zaria (assembly GCA_904066265.1). Taxonomy (NCBI): domain Eukaryota; phylum Apicomplexa; class Conoidasida; order Eucoccidiorida; family Eimeriidae; genus Eimeria; species Eimeria zaria. The sequence goes on along the minus strand of CAJFCY010000061.1, from coordinate 5,488 downwards.
TTTTCTGCTGCATTGTATCTTGCAGCCTGCTGCTGTTACTGGCTGGCTGGCTGGCTGGCTGGGTCGTGCTGCATGGGATGCAACCGATGCTACGGCTAGCTCATACGCCAAAGGCTACTGCTGCCTGAGCTGTCGTTGCTGCTGCTGCTGCTGCTACTTTTTGGCTTGTTGTTTCTTCTGTGCCTGCCGCTGCAGTTGTCGCTAGCATGCATGGCCACGGCCTGTTGCTGCCGGTGCTCTTTGCTGCTGCTGCCTCCAGATTTGTATTACCTGCTGCTGCTGCTTGTGTGGTGATGGGCTGCTGTGCTGCAGTGCATCCCGGGGATACGCATGCAATGTACTGGCCTCAGCAGGAACTGCAGCAGCAGCTGCAGTTCCTTGTAGGCCGCAACGGTGCGGGGAGCTGGTCAGGGCCTGTTGTAGCCAGCGAGGAGACAGCAGGCAGGACCTGGGTAGCTGTCCCCCCCAACAGCTCCAAAGGGACACAGCCTGGTGAGCAGGAGTCACCACAGGAGACAGCACTGGATGCACGCTGAGGCAGACAGAGAGAGCCACAGATGGATGGATGGATTGATAGGTGTAGATATAGATATAGATTGACGGGTAGATGCAGATAGATACAGATAGCAATGAGGAGATAGAGATGCACTGATATAAATAGGTAGACAGATAGGCAGACGGAGTTATAGACAGAGGGGTAGATAAACAGACAGGCAGGTAGTTAGGTAGATATATATAGACGGGCAGAGAATTTGATAGACAAAGAGGTAGACAGACAGACAAGCAAGCAAGCAAGCAAGCAGACAGACACACAGATAGGCGGAGCTCTAAGACCGCACAACACCCCCCTACACACACTGCCAAACAAGCAGAGGCCAGCGTGTGACACACATTACTAAGGTAGCGGTGGGCAGAAGAAGCTGCTGCCCCTCAGCCATTTGTCTATCTGTCTCTTTGTTTATCAGTCGCTGTTTCTATGTTGTCCTCTGACTTTGTGCCTGGAATATGTAGTCAGCTGTATGCTGCTGCTGCTGCTGCTGCTGATACAGTGGCTGCTTCTCAAGTGGCTGCTTGCTGCATGTTGGCTACACTTCTCCCTGGGTATCTCCAGGGTTGCTGTCATGTTCTTCATCACTATAAAGATATTAATTATAATTTAGAGGCGTTTAATGCTTAATAAAAATAATCAAAGGTATAATCTTTGTAATATATATTACTATGTATATATACAATATTCTGCCGTCTCCCCTGTTGCCTGTCTCCTTCAGAGGTGTATGCTGTTGACGTAGCTCCTGAGGGGGGAGTTAAGAGCGTTGCCATAAGGGGGACAGACACTGGAGGGGCCTTCGTAGTACGTAACTGCTGCCCTACAGTGCAGCGTGTGATGGTACATACCTTTCACTCGGAGATGAACAGCAGCAGCAGCAGCAGCAAGCAGGGCGGAAGGCCTTTCGAGGCAGATTGCCACTTCTTCGCTCAAGAGGGGCAGTCTGTCGTCTATGGGTGGCCTTTCCCTTTCCTATACAAGTCCAGGCCGGTACATTACAACAACCCCACCAGCAGTAACAGCAACAACACGAAACACTAACAACTCCCACAGACAGCAGTATCAGCATGAACACTCAGAAACCCACCAGTAGCAGCAACACGAGCACGAACAACAATAACAACAACCCCACCCAGCAGCATACACCCCATAAGAATGACGTGTCTCTGCTAGAAAGACGTCTCCAGAACAAACAGTCACAAGCCCTTGAGGATTACAACCCCACCAGCGAAACACAACACCTCACGGCACCGACACTGCAAGCAACAGCACATCAGCAAGCAGGATAAGAACAAGCCTTGCGTCCTGGCTTTGGCAGCAGCAGTTATATGCACATTTGCATGCGTTTGGTACGTATGTGGTTTTGATTGTGTTGTTGGTGCAGTGTCAGGTGTTACTGTGGCTAGACAGCAAGACAGTTGCTCCAAGACGGCCTATATTGTTTGATATGGGGAACCCTCAACATAAGAGATATGAAGTGCTGCTGGGGATGCCGGGAGTTGCTGATATTATCGTAACCTCGGAGAAGATTGGAGACGACACTGTTATCGCAGTCCTATCCAAAGATGTAAAAATAAATAAACATATCAGCCTCAACGACGAAACATACCAAACACCACTAAACAACCAGCCAGATGTGGTCAGTCCAGCCAAACTTGATGAGGTGGCTGCAACTGCTCGTGCTGATGCTGGTGCTGCTGCTGCGTGTTGATGCTGCCCACGTGCTGCAACATGGGGGCGGTTGCTGCTGCCACTGTTTGTCCACGTGTTCTTGCCACTTATATGGGTGCTGTTGCTGCCGCTGCGTTGGCTGCTGCTGCTAGATTTGCTGCTGCCGCTGCTGCAGTTGCGTTTGTATGTCTGCGTATATTTCGCTTGTGGTCGGTTCTGTTGCTGTTGGCGAAGCATAGATGCCTATCTGCATGCATGCGCACGCACACGCATATGTGCCTCTTGCAGGTATGGGTGGGTGGATGCACGAGTGCGTGCAAGAAGATGCACATCATGCATGCATGCGTGCATGGGGCTGCCTGTGTGCGTATATATGCTGCAGAAGGTGGAGAGCTCTTTTGCAAGTTTTGACTTGGCGGTGAAGCTGCAAGAGATTGGGATGTCTCTGATATGTGATAGCTTGGCTGAGGAGTTGTGTTACGCAAGTCTATCCCAGGTAGCTGTGGGGCTGCAACAACGGGGAGACAGGGAAAAGCTTGTATTAAGAATCGAGAGAGTGCAGGTAGACAACCAAATGGAAAGCGGCAACAAACCCGTCGTCTTCGCCAATAGAGGGGGCAGAGAGATCCCCACCCAAGAGCCAAAGGTACGGGCTGTACATGCACAGTACATACATACAACCCAGTGCTGCATGCAAAAGGCAGCAAGCCCCAACAACAATCAAACAATTGAAGAGGGGTCTGAACTCAGCAAGAATTCTTACCCGGATGTACACTTAAAGCAATGCACCCCACACTCACTATCATCTCCGTATATATCTGTTAACAGTCCACTATGCACGTGTAGACGGCCGGCAGCAAACAGCAAGAGCAGCCAACACTCAGTGTGTGTGTGCCTACTGATTCACATTGCTTGCATTGCATGTATCTTGAAGCCTTCTAGTAGTTAGGTCTGTTGGTGCATGCATGCGGGGATGTTGTACAGACGCGCAGGCATTTGATTGTGTGTCTTATTGATAAGACAGCAGCATGGTGAGTAGCACTGAAGTAACATTTCATTCTTAATGTTGCATGCGTTGCGGTGTCTGTACAGAGCTGGACTTCTACAGCCCCTGGGGCAGGAATAGGGGGCAGCACCCCCTTCTTAACTTTGTTTGTTGTACGAGTAAACTCAGGAAGCCGAGATGTTGTGGTTAAGAGAGCTTTAGTGGAGATGGATGACCTCGAAGTCGATATCGATGCTGATATGCTGAACGGGCTGAATGTACGTACACCTCATTAAATGTATCAGATACAACTTACTAATTCATGATGGAATATAGTTTTAATATATATTATATATAATAATAATAAGTGTTAATCAACATCAACGGTGACGCTTCTTTTGTTTCATAGCTGTTTGACAAATCTTCAATACATGCATACACTAGTTTCCAATATGAAGCTTGCGTGTATATGCACATTACATGCACTAATGTAAAACAACCGGCCGTGTACAGACAGCTGGGTATGACAAAGTACATCTTCATGTTTTTACATTATATTATATGTACAGTATTATATATACACACGCTGTATACATGAATGAGTATGCATGCCTGTATGCATATAGCTGTATGCAATCGCCTTACAAGGTCTCTCTCAACCGCAGGTGTTATGCCCGCATCTAATCGCTCTCCGATTCATTCACTCACCTGCTGCTGTTGCTGCAGTCGGTGCAGCAGCAGCAACAAGCTGCAGCAGCTGCTACTGCAGGCATACCATATGTGTGTGGGGTATGTCTACAGGACTTTGTATGGTCGTGCCTTACAGCATTTGGTTTATCAAGTGCTGCAGCACGGCGTGCAGTGTCTCTGGAGGAGCTGGGGGTATGGTCCCGAGAGCCACTGGCTTTACGATATACTCCCCCTCCTCTACCTACTATACTGTCTCTTGAGTCTCTTGTTATTTCGCGTTTCCGTGTCTATTGCTGGTGCTCCTTCGTCTTAGACAAAATGCACATGATCTCAGACCTCCTCAAACTTGGACTTAGAATACTCATGGCTTCAGGAAGACTAGAACTCACAGTATGCGCGCTGCTGCTGCTGCTGCTGCTGCTGATATTGCTGCTCAAGATGCAGCTGCTGCTCCTGCTGGTGTTGCACCAGCGGGGGGTGCAGCTGCCGGCTAGTGCTGCTGCTGGTGTTACTGCTGCTGATGCTGATGCTGTGCTACTCACACTCTTCGCTGCTGTTGTTGTTTTCTTGTTGACCTGTGGAGGGTCGGGGGCTTTTCTTCTTGAAAGTAGCGAAGTTGAAGCGTCTGCGTCTGTCTGCATTCTGCTGGCTTTTGCTTGTTTTGTTTGCTCTGTGTGTTTGTTTTCATTTGTTTTTGTTTGCCTCGGTAGTTTCTTATTGTATTTATATTATATATATGTGTCTATATATTTGACTTATATCTAATTTCGTGTTATTTGTTGTATGTTGTTTGTGTGTTTAAAGGGTGCCCGTTTAACATTCAGTCAGGAGGAGTTTCGTTATTTACGGGGTACCGTAGCTTCATTTACATCTTGTCTTCAAGAACGTTATACATATCATTTATTATCTTCTTTGTTTGCCTCCTTGGGTCAGTCTTCTCTACTAAATCTACCACGTATGCCTTACGAGTTTGGTCGAAATACTATAGGTCTTGCAGCAAATGCAGTAGATAGTGTATCAACAGGTCTGGGTTCATTACTATCAACATTTACATTTGACTCGGAGTATATTAATAGAAGACGTAGAGAGAGAGGGAGAGGTGCTTCAGGTGTACGTGAAGGGTTTCTATCAGCAGGAAAGAATATAGGAGAAGGGGTATGGGCATTATCAAGTATTGTAACAAAACCCTTAGAAGGGGCCCAGAAGGAGGGGGTTGGGGGCTTCTTAAAGGGTATTGGAAAGGGCCTTATAGGCTCTCTTGTTAAACCTCTAGATAGAGTAGGACAGGCTGTCTCCGATGTAACACGAGGTATTCATGCAGAGGTCACCAAACCCTTAGGTGCACTCAAACGTATCAGTACAAGACAAAGACAGCCTCGTATGGTCGGGGAACAAGGACAAGTTCGGTAAGAAACAAGACACACACACGCACACACACACACACACACACACACACACACACACACACACATATACAGAGCGTAAACCGTCATTGAAAACCATAAAGCTGATGTTCTCGTAAATCCTTTTTGTAACGTTTTGCCATATATGTGGTTGCGTGTATATGTTTTTTTCATACCAGTATATTTTATACA
>CAJFCY010000060.1:0-41034 GCA_904066265.1 Eimeria zaria | reverse complement strand
TGTGTTAAAGTGTCGATATATATGTTTATGGTATTGCTTTCGTTGCTGTCATTGCAGATATCCACCGTTATGGCTGCATGCACAGCTACTCTTCGCTATCCTTCATCATTGTCTTCTAGTTTATTATCTTTGTTATCTTGCCTTGTACCAGTACCTCGCTGCCACTATTTGATGTGCGGATACACCCCAATTACTCTTGAAAGATGTGTATCAGCCGTTCAGAAAACAACAGTTATAGATATCATGCGTCGTCTTACACAATCCAAAAATATCATGGTATAATAAACCCTAAACCATAAACCCTAAACCATAAACCCTAAACCCTAAACCCTAAACCCTATAAGCTAAATACTAAAGGTGCCGCATGTTGAGTTTCTTATCTTTTCCATATACCCGTGTCGACCTACACATATACAACTTCATCTTTTTGCTTCAGCATATACCCTAATATGATACATGCATGCATGCATGTAATTGCATGCATGCATGCATGCAATTACTAGAAAATGGATGAAAGAATGCATGCGATTGCTGCTGCTGCAGGTTTCTACTTCTCTTCGACGAGGTCTATACATGTCGCTATTAAACGTCATACGTGGGGAGGCAGACCCTATGCAGGTGCTGCTTCTAAGGTTGCTGCTGCTATTGTTGGTGTTACTGTTGTTGTTGTTGTTGCTGCTGCTGCTGCTGTTTTTCTTTTTTGCTGCAGCTGTTCGGGTCTTTGTCCTCCTCCAGCAGAGTTGTTTCTCTTGCATAAGAATATGCATTAGTTGTGCAGTAGTAGTGCTGGTGTTGCAGTGGTTGTGGTTTTTATTATAATTATTGCAGCAATTGTTGTTGTGTTTGCTGTTGTTGCAATAGTGATGATATTTGTATATTTTTTGCTGCTGCTGCAGGTTCATAAGAGTCTACAACGCATACGTGAACGGCAGCTGCTGCAGTTCATTCGCTGGGCCCCAGCCTCTCCGCAAGTTGTATTAGCTCGGGCATCGCCTTACAACCCACAGAAACATAAATGTGCTGGTCTTATGCTGGCAAACCACACAGCAATCACAAGTGTATGTATTATTCGTATTATTGTATTATATTTATCTTCTCCTTCTCCTTTGTCTGCTAATGTTGCTCCTCTGATACGGGTTTTGCTGCTACTTCGGCGGCAGCAGCGGCGGCTGCTGCTCTTTCTGCTGCTACTGCGTCGATAGCGGCGGCTTCTGCTGTTAGTATTGCTGCTCCCGCCAGGCAACTTGCTTCACGCTGCTTCTTCCCATGTTTCACGCGCTGCTGTTGGTGCTGCTTCTGTTGCTGCTGCAGCTTTTCGAGCGATGTGTTGTTCAGTACGACCGCCTCTTCAAGCGCAAGGCCTTCCTTGACAATTACAAGTAACTAAGCTGACGCCTATTTGCTGTTGCTGTTGTCACTGCTGCTGCTTAGGTGCTTGTGCTGCTGCTGCTCAAGGCCTCCATGCAGCACCAACAGCAGCAGCAGCTGTCCCAAGAGTTGCTCCTGTATCTCTTGTGTTTGTACAGGCGGCAGCCTATGTTTAGCACCCCTGACGGTCTTGGAGATTTCTCAGAGATGGAAGATTCCAAGTGCGAATGGAATCATCCTGCTGTTGCTGCTGCTGCTGCTGCCCACTGCTACTGCTGCCTGCGCATCCTGGTTAATGCTAATGCAGCAACTGTGCAAGTCTCTTCTACTGTTGGTGGTGTGTATGCAGGGAGCATGTGTTGAGCTTGGTAGAGGAATATCGGCAGGCTGAGACGGATGATTTCCTTAGCTTTGGCGGTGGGCTATGCCGTGTACTAATGCTGCTGCCACTAATGCGGCTGCTGCTGCGGCCTCTGTGGGGGCCAGTATTCTGTGTGCTCTCTGTTTGACAACGGGTTTCGGCTGTTCTTCTTGCTGTTGATGTTGCTGCTGCTGAGTATTGTATTTCTTTGTTGGTTGTGTTGTCGGTCTGTAGGTTCGTGCCCCATATGAACCTCTTCGAAACACCTTCTGCACCTTACAGCAGCGGCGCCGTCACCAGCAACCGCACCAGCAGTAGATAGAGTTACAGATGGTACAGCAACTGCTGCAGCAGCAGCAGCAGTAGCAGCAGCAGCAGCAGAGGAGGCGGTGATGCTCCTTCTGAACATTGCACTGTTATGGGTCGAATAGCTGCGAACCTTGATTTGGTTTCTGTTCTGTGTTTCGTTTTGTGTTCTGAAGTTATTAACACAAAAAATGGTTGTACTGTCTATTTTAATAGTAATAATTATTATTAGTATATTACTCCTGCTGTCTATTCGTTTCTCTCGCTGACTATCGGCCAAGCCGACGTTCTCTGCGTTCTGTTTGTCTTTTACTTTCACTTCTTTTTTCTGTTTCTCCACAAGTCGCTACTTCACTTTGCATAATTTTGTTTGGAAGCGAGCAAGAGAGACCTGCAAGCTACAAACAAATCAGTAAATGAGCAAAACAGAACAGCTACCTATACAGAAACACCACGCGTAACCTCTCTACCAGCAACATACTGAACTCTGGCGATTGGCTGTTCCAAAGAACCACTAAGCAAACACGGAGACGACGGGAAACAGAAAAAACTCTACGCAATCAAATAATTAAGTACTTTAGAGACAATGTCTTGCATGAGAAGATACGATGACACTTGTAATGCAGTTTCTGTGTTCATTCATAGGAGGTCTATCACCCAGATTATTCCTTGTTCGCGTACACAACCTGCACGAGACGCACGTTCCACGGTCACGTACAAAATAACAGATATATGCACAACAGTAAACAAATATGCATGTGCACCAAAACCGGTATACGCGTATATATTGATACATATCTACATAAAACAGAACAGAGTCGCCTCTGCAAATACAAAAGAAATGCAACACAATTCTTCTTGAGTGGTGGCCCATGCTTCTCCTGCAAAATTCCAGTTTATAGGGAGGGACTAAGCAGAAAACAAGATCTGTGTTGAGGAAAGTGACGAAAGCATCGGCGCTTCTGCCACGTGCAACTCTGCATGGATCTGTTTTTCTGCAGTTTCGCCCATCATAAAAAAAGGCGAAGGCCTCAGAAATCAAAAGTAATAACAGACACTTGTAGCTAGTTAAGAGCAGCCGCTACTTCAGCATTCTGCTGGTACTACAGTGTGCAGTACAACTAATCAGCATGGACTTTTGTGCATATTCACATTTGTTGTTGGTGTTTGCTTCCCGAGGAATGCCGGCCTGACGGTAGTAAGACGTACACAAATCCGGAAAGTCCAATGAAAGTGTTAGGGAATCAAGTACCGGATATGAAGACAGGCCCCCACTACACCAGATGCAGAAACATAGCCCTTCAGTACCCGGTTGACTCCTTTTGAAAATGTCTAATGCGTCTACTTGCTCTGCGTTTCGATATGGAGATAAGTAGAGTATTTTGGCATTGCAGTGGCCGCAGCGTGCAGGCGCACTGTACTAACGGGAGAAAACAGGCTGAATATGCAGTGCTTTATTGGAACAGGCTGAATGGTAAGGGTTCAGAAGCTGCAATTTGCTATTTGTTATAGTTAATTGGAAAAGCAGAGCGAATTTTAACACTCCGTCATTAAAAATACCAACAGCGATGAACGGACTGCCTGAAGTTGGTTTACGCATTCACGGTTACCTCTACGCTAGCTATTCACGGCTAACTAAGGGTGAAGGTGAAGGAAGAATTTAGCAATCATCTTTGGTGCTAGCACACGCACCAAGAGGCCCTCGTCTAAACACTCGTATAAGCTTGTGTGTACGGCTGCCTCGCGTCGCAACTCATAAAGCCCTGGCTCCTCTCTTCAACAGCTGCAGGCCCTTCGACCATTCTGCACAGGACGCCTGCTGCATGGAAGCGCGTTCAGCAGCTTCTTGGGGACTCTTATCTGAAGCCTTTGACATCGTTGCAGTTCGTGGTTAGCTTCAATAAAGAACGAGGACACCACTACAAGGGAGCAAGCTGGGCGTACAACGGCATAACAATAATAATGAGTTTCTAATGCAGAACTAAGAAGTAAGGTACTGTTGGGTGGAGATGTTGTGCAACGAACTCATGATGGAGGCTGGGTGCAACAGCCTACTCTGCATTTATCATGAGTGCCCAATGAAGGCAGAAAGTAACGTCAACAGATAACTAGGGCAAACGTAGGTGAAGTTTCCGGGGAAGATTTCATGAAAACTAAAGGTGTGGGCTCTCATGAAGAACTATTGGATTAGATCGCTTCAATGTTCAAGAGACCTTCCTAACTTTAATGTGCTCTTCGCTTTGCCCTCAGTATTTCACTGCTCTTCTACCAGCATCGTGGAACTAAACAAAGATACTACAAAGAGAGTATGGCAGTAACGTTATTGAGTGCACTTTCTGCCACGGGCGCTGCATGTTTGGGCTTCAGTGTCAGCTGTTGGCAATCAGTATCTCCTTAATTACAGACAGTATACCCACTGAAGGAATTACTCCAGTTGAATGTAAAGCATCTAGCATCGATAAGGAAGAGAATCATGTGAAGCTGCGAAAGACGAGTTACGGAACTAGGTACATTACCACAGTTGCGGCTTAATCCAAATGCAGCCATGAGCCGGGGATAAGGGCAGAGAAAGAGTGGCAAAAGTTCATTCAACGCTAACTTGCAAGCACATATGAGCTACAAAAGGAAAACATGAAAAGACTGATGCGGAAAGCACACAGAATACGTCAAGCACTGGAGTTGTGGCGGGTCTGGTCAACGCCGCAAGACGGAGGTCGACTTACAGTAAGCATATCGCAAGAGAGGCACAGATTGCCCGAGTAATACACTTGCTCGTATAAACAAAGAAAAGACGGCTTAACTTCAAAAATCTCCGTTTTCGTTTGAAACTTCTAACGAAACAGATCCGCCAGTCCGTGCAGGAACGGGAACACAGAATACGAATGCACGTCGAGGTCACGGGTTGCCGGAAACAGGTTTATTGGCCATCATTCTTTTCTTCTCTTTTAATATTTTCCAGTAATGTCAACTTTTAGTGAGACATATAATAATTCAACTGGAGGGTTTCAACACAACTTCGACGGGAGCGCCGCGGCTGCCGGCTCGATTCGGAAGCCATTGGACCGATCGCTTCGTCATGCGATGCGTCAGCTCCGAAGGTGGTTGCTTTGTTCTCGTAAAGCCACTCTGACTTAACAACCTCTGAATATTTGTTTATATGCTTCCTCACTGAAGTTATCGGCACTTTATTTCTACCGGGACCCCTCGGCCCGTGCAAGTCTGTGGCAGATTACAACTCCGCAGAGACGCACGGGCGCTTAAGGAACATTAGAGGAAGTTTCAAAAGTTCTTTAGTAAACTTGCGTCAATTTGATATGGCATTAGTGACGTCAGAATTGTTGCTTCTGTTTGAATACTGAAGTTCCTGTGCATTTCCTCCTTCCGTACAGGGATCCTGAGGCTCCTTGTTGCTTTACACTATAGCTGCTCGCTTGCACTTAGTCTGTTCCGTCCATACATTTGTTCTGCACTCTTCAATAGTTGCGTGTCTTCCTGCTCTACAACAACCGCCGAACGAGCACCTAGCGGCTAAGGTAATCTTTTGTGGAGATGCATGGCGATTCCCATGGTGCCCACGCCCCTGTGCAATCGACTGTTCCGGCAAGGGCAGGCAGCATACTTCACAATGATGGAACCTACAGAGGAGCTAGAAGGCACAAAGCAGCGCGACGTCCAAAGGGATTGATGGTATTCGCTGCGTTTGCTGCACTCTCTGCTGTTACCTTCACTGTCTTCACGTGCAGTTTGTTTATTCGGAGGATGAAACATACTTCATCATTTGGGCGCAGAATGGCAGACAAAGGGATTGGAGGAGAAAGCGATCAACAGTCAGATAGCTGCAATCAATACTCACAGCCAGATCAATCTGGCGGCTTTCCTCCCCAAGGGGCTCCTCCCTTTGACCCCAATAATGATAATGTCATGGTGGCCCCTATGTATTCGAAGGGGCACACTGAAAGTGAATCTGGTAAACAATTTCGGCCCGCCCCAGCAGCCGAAGTGGGGGAGAGCACAGTGCGGAAAGGTGCAAAGAGGAAGGCTGATGGAGCCCTAGACGAAAATGGGGAGCCAAGTGGCCGTGGGTTTGTGCCACATCTGAAGGGGGCCCTACTGGAATCGCCTCCGCCTCTAGACCCGGCCATCGATTCACTTATTGACTCTGTGTTGGCAGTAGGAGAACATTCTCTGCTGGGAAGGCCCAGCCGTAGCCCAGCGAAAGTGAGGTCAGTGCTTCCTGCCGCAGACTTATCTACTCACACCGTGCCTTCCAAAGATGCTGAATTACTGTTCGACAAATCTGAGTTAAATGGTAAGGAGAGCCCTCCGCCTTTGGATCCGGCTACCGACTCCCTTATTGACTCCTTGCTGGCAGCAGAGGATGAAGAGCTGCTTGAATCTTTTGCCCTTGACGAGGAGACGGCACCGGCCCCTCTGGATCCCGATGTCGACCTGCTTATTGAATCTCTGTTAACGAAAGAGGAGGAGGCTCTACTTCGTGAGTCTCGTGTTGACGCAGAAGAGCCTTTGTCGCCTCTAGACGCGGGCGTCGACGCTCTCATTGACTCTTTGCTGGCTGGCGAAGAGAGCGGATTACTTGATGACGCTAGCAATCTTGTTGAAGAGGAAATGAATTGGGAAAAGGGAAATTCACCCATATCAGTAACTTCAGAACTACCAGGAGATGCTGGGAACTTGGAACCGGATCACGAGGGAACTTCAACAGCAGAAATGATTTCAGAAACAGCGTCAATATCTCCCCCTTCGGAAGCTGGTCCTTCATTAGGCTTAGCTCAGTTGATAGGCCACACGCATGCCGCGTTCGGAGGTAGTGAAGGCTTTTCCGCTGCTGACTGGCTTCCAGTTGAAGGGCACGGACTGTTGCAGCCGGCGGATGGACCGCCTGCGACCTGGGAGGCTCATGAGTTGCAGAGTGGCTCTGGCACGTCCGTGGAGAATCTTGAGAGCCTATTGGGTTCACTCATTGACGAGACTACACGCGGAAAAATGGATCAGGGACTATCACGTCTCGTTGGAACTGTGCAAGACTCTTCTTCCGTCGTACAGACCTATGTAAGCCTAAGTCCTGAATCAGCACGTGCTTGTAAACAGCAACGGCTCATTCAGCATTTGTTGTCTTCCCCTTTTCTTGCTGTGACAACCGTTCGTTGGACAATGTGAAACGCGTCTTTTGCAGGAGGAATTAACCAGTAGACGTTTTGAGGTTTCTCCTAGTGGAACGCCAGTTGCGTCAGAAGAGGAAACGGCCGCAGGAGAATCAGCAGTGGGCACTGTTTCTTCTGCTGTATCTTCTGCTCCTTATATGTTTTCTGGATCCCCGACAACCGCACTGCTACAGCCTAGATCGCCAACCGACGAGGTGGGGTTTGCCTTTTCTCTTGCCGGAAGCGCAGTAGTCGTAGGCTCGACCCCTCTATCAGTTATTGCATCCCAGTGGCTTCATCGTCTGTCGCTGCACAGTCGATCAGGTCACTGTTTGTGGAAAGAGGTAACGGGAAATTCAGGATCGCTCATGGATATGTTGCTTCTGTGTTTTGTTTGTTTCAGTCAGTATCTACGTTGTTACTGCGCACGCCACAATACTTCCTTGGCTGGCTCGACAATGTGTACCCAGGGATGTCCGATGAAGAACTCAAAACTCACCCATTTTATCGTCACCCCAGGAGGCAATTGGGGGTCAATGTCAGAGAATTCAATGAATCATTGGCGTCAGCAATGCGTACACTTCACTTTGCAGCGTATTCCTTGCTCGGGGAGTGTAGAGACCTACTTAAGAAAACCTGGCTGAATTTGGGCGACTACGAAACGCTCATGTGTCATGCAGAGCGCCTCTGCGGATATGCTAGCGGTTGCATGCCGGTGGAATATAGGCGTAATCGACCGTTGGTAGCCATAGAATCTCTTGGGACGATATTTCTCGTCGTTGACATGCTGCATTGCTTAACAGAGGTGCTGGGAAGTAGTGCTAAAAGAGAGGTGTGGTGGCCTTGGGTGGTTGGTCACATAGAAAGAGCACGGTTCACACCGTATATAGGCGGTCGCGCTAGGAGGCAGTCTCCGGATCTCGATACTGCGGTTTCGTTGAGCTATGTGCTGAATTATTATAGGCGAGGCCAAAGGCCTCCTGTGCGTTTGTTGGTTGGCTTGAAGGAAGCCATACTGTGTACACCTGGTTCGACAAAATTCAAATCCCGCACGTGGGATCCCTGGAGGCAAGACGTGTACGAGTGGCGCAGAGAGCGATTAGGGGGGGGGGAGCACACGGAACAATCAACGCAGGGCTCGGCAAGTGGCACATCGTGAAGTTCTGTTCAAGTTGATGGGTATAAGCACACTTCTGGATCGAGTCTTACTTTTGTACATTCAGGTCTTGTCAACCTACAGGAGGCCGAGCAGTGGTTTTTGAAAGGCGTAAGGCGCCTTTAGAACGCATATAAACTCAGTTGATACGTGTACGGAGTGCCCAACCTTCAGCAACCAGCTATAGCGCAAGGTAAATCCAAGAAGTGGGTTGATGCAAGCGGGTGCCAGTATGGGCCAGTTACGATTCAAAGGTCTGTGTGAAAAGCACGCAGCTTATCGTGATGTTGCTGAAGACCGCTTAAAGCACAACAAGAAAAGCCGGATAACACAAAGGGAGCCAGTGGAGGATCTGTACATAAGAGAGAAATGGTGGTGTTTGATGGTTCACTTGGGCAGCCAAGAGGCCTCCACGGATATCAAACAGCACACAGAAAAATTGTTGATTTGTGTTCGTGTAGAATATCTGCGGTCTGCTGCACAGCATCATCTTCAAGCGCATCACAACCGGACACCCGACTCTCCTATACAAGCAGGATGTGGGGGTGCTAGCTTGCCCTCCAGCGCAGAAGTTATACCCGTTTGCGCTGGAGTACGCCGTATGCGCCCAGCAACCGTCAGATAAGGCAGCAGCCCCTATAGTTCATCGCAGAGGGCAGGAGACCCGTCGAAAGGATCCTAGTAAAATGTTTTTGAAGTGAAGGCAATGGCACACGACCTGACTACTAGCATTTTGTCCTAAACGACGGGGTTTGCTCACTTGTGATTCCAGCGCTTACGGTGTCAACAATAGAAATCCATTCATATTGGGGAAGACCTACAGCACCTTTTGGCATATTTGAAACATCACATGGCCTTGTGATAAAGACGCTGTCGTTGGGGCTTTCGTGGAGTTGATTGCTTGGAGTTCGTGACACCGTGTCCTCAAGGCTTCACCTCCAATGAAAAGGCTATTCTGCTCTACACAGGACAAATGCTTTGTTCTTGTTGATAGTTCGCTCCCACAAAGTGTGTCGTGCACTCTTCCGTCAGTTGGCCGCCACTCGTGGGTGGCAACATCCCGCAGTGCGAACACCGGATGGCAAGGTACGGAGTGAGACTCTGTCATTATCAGCACCTATTGCATCGGGAAGCCGCTTTGTGTCAAGCGGCACGTGAGCAAGTGGAGGCATGACGGGTCAAGGCGCCAACGGCCCGACGCAGCTGCAGCTCTCAGCGGGTCCAAGGAAGGAACAATTGCTGGTAGCTGCTTCGGGTGTATTCTCAGCTGCCCTTCCTCTTCACTACGTTGTTAGTAGACCCCCTTCGGTTTCTGGGAGCAGACTAGAATTGGCTGGTGACAATAGAACATGAGCATACACATTTGAACGGCACGTACTAAATAAACACCTAACCTCTTTTGTGCCATGGCGTTTTCGCCCATACAGTGCTAGCTGCGTCTTCAGTAGAGACTACCTCTCCAGCGGCTTCGCTGGACAGGCCCACTGCAGACCTGGACAAAGACCGGGTTCGCACCTAGAGAAACAACCAGGGCAAGCAAGTCTTCCGATCCAACGAATTTTTAGCTTGGAAAGGGAAGTTAACGCGTCCTGGGTAGGATAGGAGCTTAAGAGTCTCCGGGCCCGCCTGTAAGATGATCCGTCTGCGGGATGGCCCGTCTTAAGGTCGTATACTTACTTTTACTTGCCCTCCGGTTGGCTGTCGAGGGGTAAGGAAGTTTTCATCAACTCCTTGGAAGGTGTTAACTCGTGTAGTATAGGGGTTCTTGGTATATGAAAATGTCTTGCAGCAGTAATTGAAGCAGTGTGTGCTACAACCGACCACAGGCTATCTGCTCTAGGTAGCAGCTTCAGACCCTTGTGTCTTGTGACGCTGTACCCAGTAACCCTCGAGAGTAAGAGTGGAAGCCGCCAACTGCTCTTTGGAGAGCTGCTAAGACTTTTGACTCCACCTTACGAAGCTTATCTGGTATCCTACTCCCACCTGTGGAGGCGCGCATGCGTAAATGGCGGAGTGATTATATGCAAGGGCTCTTCTGCCTTGCTTTGGTTTTATGCGTTGCTTTAAGGCTTGCATGGCAAATGCAGGCGCAAAGCATATGCGCCAATGAGCACATGTCACACTTACTCACAGCCCGCTTACGCTGGTCAGGCGCTGCGGCCTGACCAGCGTAAGCGGGCTGTGAATACTACGGGATGATTGTGAGACCATATTGAAAGAACCTTTGGGAGAGTCTAATAGCAGCATTTCTCTGTCCAAGGTGGAATTTCCGAGGCAGTGCCGTCGTGCACGTCTCCCCGGGCAACAGCGAAGCGCAGCCTAGTACTCGACAGCAGTAAATAATGTATCGTCAGCCACCATATAGCACCATCGCATTATAATGCCGGTTTGTGTATTTTGAAGGTAAAAAAAGTCTTTTATGCAGAGTTAATGGTCCATTGGAGCGGCGTTGCACGTTGTAGCACCGCGCCAGTGGCGCACCGTCACAGCTATCAGTCTTACGGCAGGTTCCGGTGGGCCGTGCACGGGAACGGGCACTTTCAGGATGGCTCACCGCTCAGCGGTCGTCCTCGATAATTGAATAAAAAATTAGTGACTAAGAAGAATTGAAAGAAGCAGAGGCAAACAAACTCCTAATTAAATGCATTAGACGTCAGAATACGTCATCATCTATTAAATGGACTAGCTTAGGCTTTAGGAGGACTAGAGCATGCGAAACGAGAGCGCCGATTCAGTGCTTGCCGAATCTAATCCCATGTACGAGCAGTGAACTGCAACAAGTAATATTGGGGTACTTAAAAATTTTCAGGACCAGCCGGATTTCCCTCAATTCCCGGCGGCCCACACGCCGGGAACCGGGGCGGAGAACTCTGCCTGGTATTACAACACACCTCGAAATGCAGCAAGGAATTTCAATGTTTCTCGAGGGCCGTCGTGAGTTGCAAAAGAGTCAACATACTTAAGGTGACGGTGACTAAAAGCGCCTGACTTCCTCTCCAACTACCACGCTGTTTTGTCCTGAATGTCTGATTGCTCAGGGATGGGAGGCGGCCTGACACTAGCTAAAGGACACCTAGCAGAAAATCGTGTTGCACGACGGCCTCAAATGCGAGCACAACAATCCCCCCTTTACTGTATGCACTAAAGCTGTAGTTCTAAGGGTCAAGTAAGTGTCTAATGATTAACTACAGCGTTAGGAAACAGGAGGCACACAAGGAGAAGTGTGTGATGTGTGCAGCACACCCCACTTAGGGTGTGCTGCACACAGCAATTAGTGCTGCGTACTGCAGGGCAACACAGCATGCAAGCACACCGGAGCCGCCTTTGGTGCATGCGGTAACTGTATCATGCCCTACGTGCAGTTGAGACGTGGACTCAGACTGGTGCGCAGACTACGTACTAACGGAAAATAAAGCGCTCAACAATTGCCTATTGAGTCGATGCATGCATCAAAAGGGGGATTGATTGTGTTTACAAGTAGGGTTGCCGTGCGGCACGAGCTGCGGCGAGGTACGCTGTAACGCGTGTTGGGCTGCCCCATCTCCCCGTGCGTAGGCAGCCGAGCGGCAGCGTCATGGATGCCTAAAGGCTGGACAAGGAGGTCAACTGCTTTTACGGATTCTCCTTTTTAAGTATTTGGCTTTTTCGCAGCTCACGATTTCCCTCTGACAAGATCAAGGACTCTCGTTACAGTAGCAGTAACACTTCAGGCTATTGTTGAACGTTGGGTTAGCAATCTGTAGCCTGCTTGCACATAAGTAGAAGTGCACGTGCCAAAGTCGAATGGCCATATCAAGCGCCTCGCACCCCCCCAAACGCCCGCGCATACTCGTTTGCCTGTTCGCCCAGCTAATCATGGGTGTACCGAGGAGAAGGATGCTGTCACTTGCTCCCACTGCAGCGCATTGTGTCCCATCTTTAAAACCAAGGGGCAATTAAGAGGCGCGAAATGCACCTGCAAGTAGAAAAACGCAAATTAGACGAAAGGGCGCAACGCTGCAACGGTGTGTTGCGGCTCGACGCCTTTTTCCTGGAGAAGGCTGGCGACTGCTGCACCATTCTGGCTGCTGCTGCCAGAATAATTGGCCGCTGCATACGGTACTCGAGCAGCATCATTCGTTGTAATTTCTCTTACTGTTTATCCACCGAGTGTTGCTTCTGCTTCGCTGTTACTGCTTGACCCACCGTTTCCGTTCGTTCCTTTACTGAACAGCAGGCAGCAGCAAAAGTCCTGAGGGTGCATTGGGACGCCGCATCAGTTACAGTAGTGATTGCAGCAGCAGCTGCCGCTGTTGTTTCTTACAAGAACGGCCAGCAGGTCTGCAGATGCATGAAGGCTACGTGTTTTATATTATTGAGTGCTCCCCAGACGAAGCCGGCGCAGGAAAGTCTGCATCAGCTGCTGTGGCAGTTGGCTCATACAAGCAAAAGCATTGTGAAAAATTCTGGGATATCCCCAAAACTGTTTTGGCGTGCAGGCGATGAAGCAAACCCACGACCCGCGAGAACCCGGCTGGGTCTCTGGTGAGTGCTTCTACGAAGCATTTCCTCAGGAATATTTACAGGCGACCAGTGAATTAGTAGCGGCAGCCACAAGCTTGGTCGTACGCGCTGCCACGTAACGTTGGTTCGACTATCACTGTTTGCGGACTATTCCTTCAGTGCAGATATGGAGGGATAAGAGTTTTGCTCTCTGGCGCAATTCATATTCTGCTATGCTCCGCTCGACGGTGCCGCCGGTAACATTTAAAACTTTTTATTTTAGGGCTACATCTCAGCCTGCGCTTCTTGCCGCATGTTTGAGATAATATTTTCTTTTTTTTTGAGTTCTGTAGGCCGTTAAAATTGTGTGTACCACTTCTGTCTCCTCCAACTGCGTTTTCTTGGCTTTTTGTTCCCGACTCGTGGAGCATGGACCCCATGAATTCCTAAACCGTTCGAACACCTCAGCATGAATGGTACGATGGCATTGGCATGTGTTGAGTCGACGATATAAGCCAATGAACTAATTGGCAAAAAAACAACAGACGCCAGCCTTAAAAGGTTTTGAGCAAACTCTTCCTGCTTTTCGTGACCTGTGCAATTTGAACGCCATGCAAAACAAAAGCAACGACAAAATCAAATCATCGGGGCTGAATGTGGCCGTCGAACGTCGCTTTCTGTCATAGTGATGCTTGTCTCGTCGGGCGCTTTCGCCAGTACTGCAGTGTCCCCAAAACAGGTAGTTGACGGGTGAGCTTTGCGGTTTCTTGTTCGTCTGCTTGCCGCAAGATTTCCTCTTCAAAACGAAGACGTCGCTTGCGCTATGAAGTGAAGCCTGATGCTACCACGGATATGGGCTTAGCGCAGTGTCTTGACCTCCAAGCGAGCGGTCCGCCCATTAGGAGATCCCAGCGTATCTCGCCGCAACGCGTGCTGCACAGCAGCCGCACGTCTAAACACATCCAAACTCTTTTTACTGCATGTATTAGCTCAATAGGCAATTGTTAGGCACTTACTTGTCTGTTAGGCACTTACTTGTCTGTTAGTATGCATGCTGCGCTCCACGTCCCAACAGTGCCTAGGGGAAGTTACACCGAGTGTAACAACAATCCTCAATTTTTAGGACTGTCATGAACTGAAACAGAGTCAAAATACCCCGACAACAACTGAGCTTAACACCACAATCGCCCTTATCTGGGTGGCTCACGGGGCTGAATCTGGGGGAATGGAGTTTGCTTTGCAGGAGTTGCAACCCGCCTCGTTGCAATTAATGCTGCAAGGTGACCTTAAATGTGTAAGCACTCAAGCCATCTTTACTGTATGCACAAACACTGCAAAAGTCGTTGAACTTTTACTTGGCCCTTAGGAGCCAATTTTCACGCAAGTAGAAGCAGGTGCACTATCTTTGCGAACGTCATGCTAAAAATTAACTGCAGCGCTGCTTTCTTGAACTGCTACTAGACAGCACCGCATGCAAGCACAACGAAGCGCTTGCAGCTGCATTACTAACACTGTAGACTCTCAATAGCCTTCGAGCAATCAAAAATACGCCTACCAAACAACTTCCTACAGCCCGTGCTACACCCCACACTGGCTCGTTCTAGTGATAAACAAGCGAAAAGACCGAAAACGGACAGAAACTCATCACCATGAAAAACAACACCTACACAGCGTAGTGGCTGCACTTCGCGTATAGCGGCAGTGGCTTCCATAAAGCTGCACGAGGCACAAGAACGAGCGTATCCCGGACAAACCATCGCCGTTTACCTGCTGAGCTTGCCTTTCTTCTAAAGAGCTGTCACCCGCCCCTATTTAGTATACGCAATTTAAACACTGTACCTTAAAGAAAATTCGAGCTGTGATGTGTGGTAGGCCAAAAAACACGCATTCGTCGCCACTGCAGCAGTGGAGCGCGCTACAGCAGCGGCAGACAGCCCCAGTTCTCTGAGACACGTCTGGCCATTTGCTTGTTCACTGAGTAAACCCCTGCTGTGTTGACATCATGAAATAAGGGAATAAACAGTCCCGAATGAATGTGTGTGACGGAAGCAACAGCGACAGAGTAGGAAGTTGGAGGGGGATGCTTGTTCTTGAGTAGGCGTTGCGCTAGATGCTGAGGCCCCTGGACTTGACCTAAAACTACCGGCGCAAGGCATCGGCAGGTGATTAAAAGAGTTGTTTCTTGCTGTGTCAACAGTTTTCTCCGCGACATACGTAGAGTTTCGTGGCAGCAAGAAGTACTGCGCATGCGGCGCATCACGAACGAACTGGATCATCATGTGCCCAGCTGAGGCCGAGCCGCCTCAAGCCGGCACTGCAGAGGTCAGTCCTGGGCCAGAAGGATCAAATCCTGATATAACGTTACCGTCGCAAGATCTGCCCGTCCCAGCAGCTCCAAAGACTGAAGAGCCAGTGATAGGAACACGCCAGGCTGCGGTAGACGATGCAGTGACTGGCGCAGAAGCTCAGCGGGAAACCAGCTGTGACTCTAGTGGCACTTCGTTTGACGTAGCAAATTCAACTCCGGAGGGCTTACAGGCACCACTGGCAGGAGCCGCACTGCTGAGGCCAGCAGTTGCGGCGGCACAGATGTCAACCACAGACCACGAAAGGAACCCCACAAAGAACAGCCCAGCGGAGACTACTAGCGTTTTCGTTGACGTCATGTGAGTTAAGCTAACTGTTTGCCTGTTGCGTATTGTTCCAGCCGCAATCGAAGTGGTCTTGATAGCTTTATATATGTCTCCCTCTCTGTCTTGCTGTCTCCTTGGAAGTGTCGTTGTAGCGCGCCTCGCAGATGTTATTGTTACTTGGCGGTGTGGTGTGCTTGTTAACGGTCTTCGCATCGATAAGCAGCTGCGCTCCATCGTGTGCTAGGCCCTGTTAGTGTCCTGCTGTCTGCCATCGATGGCGCTGCTTTCGTGCGGCTGCGAAGCCACTGCTTCCTTCCTTAGCTCTTTTTTATTCGATACTCCCGCGTCACCTCTGGATTTATTCAGCGTATTATGCCACGTTAAGTGCTCTCTGATCTCGCAGCGATGCGAGTTGCGTGCTTCGCCGTTGGCTAGGCTCGTGCCCGTTTGCCTGCTATCGCTCGCTGTCTGTGTGCATTTGGCTGTGGTGATTTTCCTTCTCCTTCACCTTAGGCAGCATGACCTGAATGCAGCAGTGCAGCGCGTTGAGGCCGGCCGGGTGTTGTTGGAGCGCCTACGGGTAGCGCTACTGCAGCAGGCGGCAGCGGCGTCAGCGTTTGCTGCGTCCCTCAACGTCGCCGCCGAAATCCTGAAGCCCCTCTCCACAGAATCAAAGTACGTTAGGCATTGGATAGATCGGCAGAGGAGCACGTCAACAGTCCCAGTACATCAAGGGGTTGGGTGTAGAGATGCGCAGCGAGCAACGTGAGCCCACCTGGCACAAACAGGATATGTGCCTGTGCTTTGCTACGATAGGACATGCGCCGCCGCTGTGCATGGTTACAGTTCGCTGTTAGGCAACTCTGCACTGCAAGCCAAAGAGCTCTGTGACGCCCTGCGGAGAGACGTTGTGGCGTCCACGCTCGAAAGAACGATTGAGAACCACGCCCAAGTTCTCAAACAGGTCGCTGCTCGCCTGCATGCAGATATTCGCGTATAGCCAGTGCTTTGTCAGGAAGAAAGCAGCTCGGGTGTACTTCTTAGGTTGTTATTTCCAGAAACAGGGACTTAAACCCCCCTTTGTCGCTACCCTTATGCCCTCCTGCCACAAGAATTGGCCCTACCCCTTATTTCAGCAGCCCGTGCCAGTTGCATCTACATATTCGTTTTTCCTGTTATGGGCTGTCATATGGATTAGTAGGGGGAAGTGTCTTCAAGTACAGGTGTTCGGATTTGACGAGAGCCTGTTCTGCGCCTTTGTCGTCGGCAAGGTGCAGCAATTACCCTACAATTCGTTTATTACTCGTGTTGAGTGGGCTACCCACTTTGACTGTGTTTCGATTGGCAGGTGAAGTTGGACGCAGCGGAGGCACAAAGGAGGAACCATTTAGCCGCAGTGGAACATCAACGGGTACGCAGTGCAGCACTCCAGCCGTAGGAGCAGATACGACCGTCACCGTGCCGTCGGCATCAATACAGAACACACCGCCACCTGCCCACTCTGCACGTGATAGCAAGAGGATCAGCTCCTTCATCTTTGGGCTGCATACCGTTGTGCAGGCAATGGAAAAGTATCTTCGCTGCAGCAAGATGGCGGCTGCAGCAGCAGAGACAGCTCAGGCGTCGCTGACTATGCTGCCATCGACGAAGACGGAACTGGCGCTCCAGTTGGTCTCCTTCCCACCCGTTCCTACCGCCTTCTGCTCATTGCTGCGCGCATTGCTGACACTGCTGCAGGCGTGCCTACAGGTCCTGCGTTTGCTCATGGTGTAAAGTTAGGTTTGCTGCTGCTGTGGCTTGTTCTAGGTGCATTCGACTCTGCGTCGAGGCTCGCCAGGCGGAGGAGGCCTATGTGGCCTCTGTGCAGGTGTGTCCATACCGTTCTCATGTTTGTTTCCTTGCGTTGTATATTTCTTCTCGTTTTTTTGATGCTTTTGAAGTGCTCTGATACCTCTCACGATTGCGTTTGACTCCACGGCCGTTGGACTTTATCTACCCTCTTCCGTGTCATTCGTCCCTAGCAGGGGGTTCGTGAGCGTGTTTCTTTGCCTGTATATTCCTCACGGCCACTTCCTGTTTCTTTTTGCTGCTGAAGCAACCGTATGCGTGGATGCATCGTATACTTGCATTTCTGCTTGATGCCCTTTCCGTCATCGTTCACCTTAGGCATTTGGGTATTCCTAGAAAATGTCCTGCTATGGGAGTCCCGCTATCGCTGCGCTTCTACAACTTATTCTCTGGGCGATTTCTTTCATTGGCGTCACTTTTCCGTTGTTACTCATGTTCTCCTGTTTGCTGTCTACTCTGCTGGTGGTGCTGCTGTAGGCGTTGCAGCAACGGAGTAAGATGACGCGCGAGAGAGTGCAGAGTATTCTGTCTTGTTTGGAGGAGATGGACTTGAAGCGTATGCAGTGCCTCAGGGACGCGTTGACAAGGGCTGGCGTCTTTGTAGCAGCAAATCTCAGGCACATGCAATACGATTTAGAACGCTCCATCCAAGTGGGCTGCCGCTGGGGGCTAAAGATGCTGGTGCTGTGGCTCCTGGTGCACCGGAGTTTGTTGCATTGTTGGCGTTTGCTGCTGCACCATGGGCTATAGGCCTTATGGCTGCGTATGGATCTGTTGAGATTGAGAGAACCCATTCGGACTAATACATGCAAGCTTTTGCTGATGCTGCAGACTGTTGAAGGAGTCGATCCCGACAGAGATTTGCGAGATTTCGTCGATGATAGGAGGCCTCAGACGCCCCCAAGCCCGTCCCTCCCAACTGTCGTCAGTCGCTGCAACCATTCATAGTTCTGGTGCTTCTTAGTCCTCTGCTTTGCTGTGCTTGCACTACCGCCTGGCTTTGTTACCTTGTCGTGGCCATTTCGTCGTTGTTGTGGTCATTTTTTCCGCCTCTCCTGTAGGAAAAGTGGACAGTCTTAGATGCGGTATACGGAGACAGCCTGCAGCCTGCTGCTTGCAGCGCCAATGCCAGCACTACAATGACGCCTCTGTCCTCTGCAACTAACGTGGCGAGGCAGCTGCTGCAGAAGTCCGCCCTTCAACGAGTCATGCAATCTGCTGCAGTAAGTTACACGCAAGGCCCAGAAGCCCTGAAGTTGTTGGCTGCATTGGTGGCCCATGCTCTAAGTCAGGCTTTTTTCAGAACCGTCCAGTTTTTTGAGGAGCAGCTGCTACTGTGGCGCTGTGCTCGACCGAATGTGCCAGGGGTTGTGGACGGGTTCTCGTCAGTATCCGCCCTTGCGCTGAGCCGCCAACGTTATCGTTTGCTACTGGCTGTTTACTGCTCTGCAGAGCTTAGCCGCGTATTCCATTGGAAGTTCGGATGCTGCAACGACCGAAGAAGCCGAAGGACAAATGCGGGGAGGCAGTGCAGCCGTCGCAGGTCTTCCCAACCCTCCGGATGCGGCCGTTGTGGAGCGACTCCAAGACGAGTATTCTGAGTGCGTTGAGGTTGTCATCCCTGTTGCATTAGAGCATAGTACGATTGCGTCTTTTTCTTGTGTTTGCTGCTGTATTTCCATCCTGGAGTTCACCGGGTTGTGTGGTGCGTCGTAGGTTCATAAATGCGCTTTGGACCCCTCTCACACCAGCATCAAACAAGGACCTGCTGCTGCCTGGAGAGGCATGCTCTTTGCTGCTGCACAAGATGCCTATGTTACAGGAAGAAATGACTTCCTCACTGCATAGGAGCGCCTTCCTGTCGGCGCTGGTGTCAACCAAAAGGAAGAGAGTTCGGGAAATGCCAGACAAACAAGCGCTACTTCCTTCGATGTGGGCAATTCAGAGCTGCCGCGACGTCAGTTGCGGATGATGCTATTGATCGTTGTGACGTAGCTGTGCAGTGTTGCTGCTTTCTCTAATTGCAAGTTTCACTTACCTCTCCCTTTCTCAGCCGCCTCGTGTGTGGCTGCCGTTGCCTCCCCGGTGCTGTGGTTTTGACCTTTTGGTTATTCTGGTGTACCATGATGCTGCCCCTGCCACTGCTTGTGCTTATTGTGATTACTGAGATTATCTCAAGGAGGCAGAGTTATGCGGACCGCTGCTACAGCTAGAGTGTGCTCGCTTCAGGTTTCAACTGCGACTGTTGGGAGTCTGCTGTGACTGGCTTTTGACAGCAGCAGATACGCAGCTGGATGCTTGGACAGGCCGACAGCTGTTGCTGCTTGCTGTCGAGATAGCTGCACCTGGAACCGCAGCAGAGGACCCTCAGCAGCAGCAGCAGTGGGACTGGAAGCAGGCGCTGCAAGAGCACCAACAGCGTGGAAGCAGCCCCGATGCAGAGTGTAAAAGACAGGAAACAGGGTGCCAGCAACAGAGCAGCAGTGGCAGCAGCAGCAGCGAAAACTCTACCGAAGACCTTCAACGGGAACAGGAAACAGCTTTGACTACAGTGCGATGGTCGTTGCATGTGAGGCTGCTGCACTGTTCCTTTATTGCAGCGAATGTAGCTCGGATTAATGAGCCATGTGAATGCAAAAACGTTGTCTTGCTGCTTGTGGTATTGGTCCTGCAGCGTTGTGTCTACCACCATCGATACTGGAACCGCGTCACATTCTGGGAAGAGGCCCTTGCGCTGACTGTTAGCGAAGAGCTCCAGAGACAGAAAGTAAGTAGCTGGCTGCATGCCCGCATTGTGGAGCATCATTTGTCGAAATATTCCTAAGATTGTGTGCAGGTGCTCAACGCGCAGGTACTAGTGCACGCGACTAGAGCACGCAGTGCTGGATAACGGCGCGGCGCGCAGTTTACGCATGGTTGTGTTGCCTCCCATGATCAGCTCCAACTGGGCGGTATTTGAGTGTGCGAATGCGCTGGTGTGCGCAGTTATCTGAAAAATGGCAAGCTGCGGGTCCAGACGTGCTGCAGGAACAGGAGAGGGTCTTCAGAGAGAAGAATCCGTGTTGCAGCAGCCTCCCCTCGTTTGGCTCCTTCATGTCCCTGTATGGTATTGCAAAGGAACAGGTGCAGTCGCTGCTTATTTCGGTGTCCAAGCACCTAAATTTGGACGAACAAACAAGCGAGATGCTGCTGCATGGGGTGACGGATGTCACAGCTTCGCAAGGCGAACAGCTAGCGCCCCGTGGGGACACGAGTATATCTGGAAAGAGCAGTAACGGCAAAAGCGCCACCAGTAACAACAGCAGTACCAATTGAGCACCAAGCAGCTAGGTAAGGCCTGTTGCTATGCACATTAGAGGGGATGGCCTGCGCCACGCTGTACTCGCTTTTTGAGGCACCTGTTTGCAGCAAGTCCCGCCACTGCTGTTGGAGTTGCCAGCATATATTCTGCACAATGGCAGTATGGGCATAGAGCGATGCAGCGACGTCGCTACCTCTCTGCAGTGGGAAAACACGACTAAAGGGACGTTAGATGCTGGGAGACGATTATATGTAGCGATTTAACTTTCATATTTGTTATTTTATGTTTCGGATGTGCTTCCTACATCATTCCGAGTCAACATACCCTCCTAGCCGATGTTGCTGCTGCAGACTAAAACCGTGTAAGGCGTAAGAGGTATAAATACAGCTGAAGGCGCCCCTGCTGTACTCTTTAGGAAGTCGCTTCAGAATGTCAGAGTTATGGCAATAATGCCTTCAAAAAGAATGCACTGGCCAGTGCACAACACCGTGTGAGTCCCACTAATGCGAAACGTCGGGATATTTCCCTCAACATTACCATATATAGGAAAGGATGAGCAAGAGGAATGAGCCAAGATGCCCAGAAAGATCGTGCAATTGCACGGAACATGCCGCTGAACAGAACAGTGCCAAGGCAACCTAAACCTGAACCTTTGGAAACAAATGCAGTCAAAAGTGAAAATGGACGATAATCCCTGCGCAAGCGGAAGAACCGAGGTAGCAACCAGGATACCTAACGAAGAAGGCCCGTGCATGTAACCCCGTTACAAACCCGTTTACGCTTCAGACCTGCGAGACATGGCCTGCATGCTTGCACTTGCTTAGCGCTTGAGCAACTGCAGTATATCGGTTGCTTCACTGCTTCACTGACTGTTTGCTGCTGGAAGGGTCCCCCTGCGCCACTCTTCACTGTCCCTCCTCCACGCGTCCCACGACGGGCTGCTGAACTTGAATGTGGAGGGTTTTTCCAGTAGGACTTCCTTCAAGCATATCACCAGACGCGTAGGAGGTCTCAGGCCTCTTCTGTAGTAGTTCAGCGTCAGATCCGCCATCTCTGCGACTGCACTGTTCTTCGAGAGATGTGTTCTATGCTGATAACCTACATGTTCTATCTGTCTAACTACTTCGGGCCACCATACACTTCTCATAGAATTTTCCCCCAACACTTCGGCAGCACAGTGCAACGTATCCAGTACGAAAAAAATTGAACCCAGAGCGTTTACTGCAGGAATAATTGAGTACGTTGAAACAGACTGGGGCATGCACCCTGTTGCAAACCCAACCAGACGCTCTGTGGCGAACAGAAGCTCTTTCAATTCCCAGGAGGTAAGCTGTTTCTTCTTCATCAGGCCCCTGCACTGGTCCAATGTATGCAACGGAAACTTCCGCATTAGACGAAAAGTTCTTGCTACGGACGGCCTGAACGTTGTCATGTTCAAGTCGCTCTGCTCTCTTGGGTGAAAGTAGAAAGGATGGGATTGGAGAACACGATCAGGAACCCCCCGGTACATGCTGTGGAGCCAGTTAGGAGCAGTGAAGGAGCCCAGGACAGTGAGCGGCGGTGGCATAGACGCCGGCTGCATACCACAACAACTCTATCCTATGCACTGCACGTCTTCTACCCCCTAGGGAGCACTACTCGCCTAAATAACATGCCTAAATAATGTGAATTTGGAAGACGACGGCCAGTGGCATGCAAAGGACTGTTCACGTTCTGCCAATCTTATGATTTGAAGCGAGACCTACCTGTTCCTGTTCATTTCGCTTTCCTTCCCGTGGCAGGGCATGTGCCTTGACTTCAGGAGGAACAGGCCTGACAGTGGCGAGCGTCACTGTAGGGGGCATGCCGCCAACAGCTGGTTCACTAGAACGTCTGCGAAGTCCCTGCCCACCGTCATCGGTATGTGCAGGCGTTTGGACTGTCGGTGTATTATTCAACTCGCTTGTTGACGCCTGCCCCATAGCACGCAATCAAAAATTTCCAGCCCAAACTTTCCCACAATATATGCGAAAAGGCAATAGCAAATGGCCAAAATGAGGTCTGTTGGGCAACGCCTGATGGGCTTTGTCTGGGAGCCCTACCTGGGTTATAGAGACGACGGGCCCATAATATGAAGTTCCTGAGGTGGAAGGGTCTCCAGGTGAGGTCTGCTGGGATGCCTCGGTAGCATCTCCACGTTCATCTGGCACCGTAGAGAGCTTCAGTTGTGGCGGAGTGAAGCCTGCGCCAACCGGCGCCTCCCACGGGGGCTCCTCATCGCCAATAACCCAGTGTCCGGGGGACAACGCAGCGCTGCTTTCGGACAACACAGACTGAAGGAAACTAAAAGAGCGCGCATCACCTGAGTCTCTCGTGTCCGACACTGCATGCCGTTTAGGAACTGCAGCGCTTGAAGATGGCTCTGCAGCAATTTCGAGCGTTGAAGCATCAGCAGGTAAGGTCCAGAAATCCGCATCACCAGCAGCCTCTTCAGAATCACTTGTTGGAAATGCCCCCACAAATTCATTTTCCATCCTTTCTTCGTAAAGCAAGAAGGATTCGGCAAGTACCTCCTCCCCTTGAGACAAAACGGAGTCAATAAGTGAGTCGAGGAGCGGATCAAGAGGGGACTGGGACAACGGCGGTAAATCTTCAAACGATGGCTTAGAATGCTTGGCCGCTGTCCCTGTGTCTAGGCCTCCAAGCTTCCTCTTAGCACTGGCTGAGGTTCCTTCTGCCCTCCGTTGCGTTGTCGCACCAACCGTAATCTTGCCCTCATAGGGTGTAATAGCTTTCCCCGTGGAAGGCGCAAACACCCCATTCCCTGCTTCGGAGCGAAGATATTCACCATGAACGCTTCCCTCGAAGCCCTCTGCAAGAAAGGTGGGGGAATATGAAGACTCCCCCGATGTCGTTTCTACGTTGCACCACTCTGAGTCGTCACCCTCTTCTGCCAGCCTACGCCCAAATGACCAACTAGGTATCCTCCTTCGGATAGACAAACTGCAAATGTATACAAATAACATAACAGCTGTGATTGTGGCAAACGCAGCGAGCGGCACTAGCGCCTTGGGGGCTAGCGCTACCCTGCCAAGGTGGACCCATCTCTGGAGCTTTCCTTTGTGGCGTTCGGCGCTTAATCTTCCCACAAAGTCTGGGGGCAGATACTCCTGCGTATCATGCCACGGAAGAGGCGTATCCGCAAACTGCGAATGTCTCGCCATATATTCTTAGCCTGCATGCTTCTTCGGAGATAGAGGCACAAAGGCATTTGATCACAGGGATTCGTATAGCAGCTCCTGCGAACGCCCGCGTCTTACAACAGAAAACCCAGAATTTTCGGGATGCAATCGACAGGCAATTAAAGTACAGAAAACTCCGTGCGAGGGAGCAGATCCCGCAAGTTCTTGACGGCGGCGTCTTCTTCGGCGATAGGCTCCAACAGCGATCTGTAGCCGTGGAATCGCCCAACTTGAACAACTAATTCAACACACACACTCCAAAACACATTCTAAATGTATGACAGAGGCCGCGTGATTATGATTATGAAAGTATATAAAGAACTATTGACCCCACCGTGATGGCGGATGTTTCTGTGAAAAGCTTCGGCTGCGTCCGTCGTATCTGCGAGACAGACGGTATACCTGAAATTGTCAACCCCATGCAAGGTATAGACGAAAAACAAGGAAATTCAATGTTTCGCTGTAAGACAACTATTTTTTTCGCAATATAATGAATCAATCCAGGGATAACGTGCAGTTTCTTCCTTCTTTGCTTTGCTTGGTGACAGCAAGCGGCATCCGCGCTTCCCCAAAAGAACGCTATGCTCATGCATAAGTACAGAAATGACCAAAGTAGACATAATAAAAAGAATGATAGGTTCCTCATACCCCATTCTTCTCTGTCCCCAGTAAGTGGATTTTCTGCCGCTCAAGGGTAGGTATAGTGACCTGCCAAACGCGTAAGTGCATCTGGCTAAATTAAATGGACATCTAAATCGCTAGACCAAAGCCTCCAAATTCATTACAGAAGGGCTTATCGCCACTTTTATGTACTTAATGGCATTGTTCGCCAAACGAGCAGCGGTAGGTACGCGGCCAGAGGTTGCACTTGGCGCTTAGCGGTAGCGTCAACGGCGAGCACATAGAGTCTAGCTATTGTCAGAGCACCGCCTCCTCCACCTCCTATATCGTTCTCATTACTAAGCTTGTTCTAGCGCTGTACCTTCCACCTTTTATTACTTATAATTACGCCTTGTTTTCGTTGTTTCGCGCTGCTGCCCAAAACAGTTGTCGTTAGTTAGTACGCCGCGTGAGCAGTTTAGACTCCTACTCTTTTATTCTTATGCACTCTACCGCCATTGTAGTACCCTGCACTTCAGTCGGTGTAGCGGGGCCCGTCTGTAGTTGGTACCTGTATTTCTCCTTGCGTGTAGGCTGGGTAGTGAGGGCCATGTACGTGTCTACGAAATGTTTGCACTGCTTGTGCCTGCAGCAAAAGGGATTTTGATGTACTTGGGAATTGCCGTACAGTAGATGTTGCAGCGAGGAGTGCTGCAAAACATGCAAGACCGCGTGCTCTCTGCACCAGCCCCGGGCATTTTGTCCCGCAGTACGCAGGGCGTCTGGTCTAACGTGAACAAAGAACTTTCGTGAGCTGCGAAAAAGCCAAATACTTACGGGCAAAGAGTCCATAAAAGCAGCTGACCTCCTTCCCCAGACTTTTGGCAACCATAGCGCTGCCGCTCGGTTGCCTACGCACGGCGAGATGGGGCAGCCCAGCACGTGTTGCAGCGCCCCTCGCTACAACTCGTGCTGCATGGCAGCTCCATATCTAGACATATCCAAGCCCCCTTTTGCTGCATGCACTAACTCAATAGGCAATTGTTGAACACTTCCTTTTCCGTTTATAGGCAGTCTGCTCACCAGTCGGAGTACACGTCCCAGCTAAACGTGGCGCATGCTACATCTGGGGAGTGGGAATGAAACTGCTTTTTTAGAATCAAAGCATTCATTTCTTGAATGCTTTGACTCTACTGTAATTCGTGACTGCCGTCTGCCAAAATGTATGAGCCTCTCTACACTAGTCCATCACTCGCCATCCCAACTAGCGGCTTACCTAGAAGCTCGGTAGAGACACTAGATACTTCAGATAAAGCTTGGGATAGCCTTGTACTCACAAGTAAGAGCTCACCAAGGTCACATGCACTTGGAAAGCTCACGATACCCCACAGCCCGACTGTAACGACGAGTCATCCGGCGTAGCCAAGGATTTTCGTGAGGTGCAACAGAGTCGAAAAACTCAAGCTAGGACATGCCCAATGACGGCTGGCCTTTCCTCCATAGTCCAAGAGCCCTCAGCACAAAGGCGTGGGTGTTTTGCTGGGAAGAGGCGGCCTGTCATGCGTTGCAACACACCAGTCTGCAGTTTGTGCCTCGAAGCAACCCCGCACGCTGCCCCTGCCTCTTTTCGAAGCATGAGCTAATGGTGTATGTTCCTATACATTTAGTTGACTTTCAATAACCAGCTGGTGTGCAAGTATACATGCAGGTACCGATTTTAGACACAGAATGGTGAAGCCAGATATAAAAACGAAGGAAGACCTGATTCGACTTTTGCCTAGTGGCTACAAATCGGGCTGCCGCTGCTCCTCTACCTTAAGTTGCAAATAGGAGGTGAATCAAGGAATTTTCTCCAGTGTTGTGTCCAGAGTCTGTTCTCGTATCATCACTCTGTTCTAGTCGTCACTTCAAAGCTTGAGAAGTTGTTACAGAATGTCGCTAGGTAGCAGAGGTGTCTCTGAGGGTTGTCTTCCCACTAGGAGGTACCAGCAGCACTGCGAAAGTACTGGTGTACTTCGACACCGCATTCCAGGGAAGCTGCGCTGCTTAGCCTCATGACTGATTGAACAACAGTTTTGTTGGCCAAGTGCGCCAAAGTGTTTCAATGTTGCACGTAAAAGCATCTACCCACTTCGAATCAGCACAAAAGAAGGCGCTGCAAATGTGAGCTCTGGCTCATACGGTAAACTATGGGATGGCTCAGCAAGTCAAGTGCGGCCTCTCGAGTAGTCAGTTTGTTTTCTGCCCGCTTGAAAGCTTTGCATGATCTGCTGACGCCATTCTGCTGCGTCCACTCTCCAAGGCTCCCACGAGGCGATCTGGAATCTCCTGACGGCTGGATTGCACAATAGGCTTTCCTTCAAGCCGACTAAAAGACGGACAGGAGGCCTTGTGCCTTGTCTGTAGAACTCAAGCGCAGCGCTTAGCACGCTTGCCATATCACAAGTCCATTCCAGCTTTTCAGGTACGTAGCCTTCTTGGGGAGGGTAGTACCTGGCACCTTCTATGTGATGGATGAGCTTAGGCCACCACAAGCCTTTCCCACTGTTATCCCCCAACACTTCCGCCGCGCAGTACAACATGTCAACAACAAGTAAAATCTGTCCCAAAACATGTACTGCCTTCAGCGCTGTCGCATCATCAGCCACCTGCATGCTTCCAGTTGCATACCCTACCAACCGCTCAATGTGGCTCACAAGCAGTTCCAGCTCCCTGAAAGTGGGTGATGGCTTCTTCAGGATTTGCCTGCACTCCACCATTGTAGGAATAGGGATTCCCCTAACAGTACGGAAGGAGTTCGATATAGGAAAGCTGAAGGTTTTTGTGATCAGTACTAGCTGCATTCTGGGGTGCCGATAGAACGGGTGGCTTTTAAGAAGGTCATCAGGAATCCAAGAATACATGTTCTCAACCGCCTGAATAGCAGAACTAACCCTGTCAGGTCTGGGCTGAAACGACGAAGATGGAAACTGCGGGCATCACACCACAGAGACAATACTGCCCTTCTTCTCAGTCCACTGTTTCTATTGAAATTCAACAGTGCAACAGAAGTGAACAGTTTGTGATGAAGGGATTAGAAAGCGATAGCCGACGTTATTACAATGTCTGGACTTCTGTTCCGGTATATGCCACACATAACGAGTCCCACCTGTTCGCTTGGTGCGTTCGTTCCCGAGAAGTGCTCCCTCGTCATTCCGAGAGGCAACGACCTGGAGACGCTGGGACCCAACCTAGAAGGCAGTATTCTTCTGGGAAGAGAACCATCAGAACTTTTGGTCACGTAATCCTCATTCGATTTGGTTTTTTTTTTAGTGAGTATGCGAATCAATGTTTCAGGAAGTTGCTTCTGCAAAACGCTCAAATCACAATTTCGAGCTTCTGCCTTGACACAGCAGAGGTATCGCAAGGGAACTGCTACTGGGCTGCGTGTAAGATGACTGGAACACGGTCAAAGACAAGTCACCTTGCTTAGATCGCCGCCGACAGAGTCCCCTTGCAAATTCCCAGAGTTAAGAGGCCCTCCTGGGTAGTTCGGGATTTGACGAGCATCGATTGGCAATGTAAAAGGGCTGCCTGCTCCAGCATTGGGACTTCCAACGTCAAAAGGCAGTGTAAACATCGTGCTTGACGGAGTATCGTCCACTGTAGCCCCCGAGACTTGTTCACCATAACCTGAGGAATGCTCTTCGCTGTCTCTCGAGAATACATATTCGAAGGGAGTAGGCGCTGTACCTGAATTTTCTTCCTCTCTCACGTTTGAAGGCCCTCCAAACTGTTCTGTAACTTTTTCTTTTGCTGAGTTGCTCGCAGGCAGGTTCGGATGGCCCAATGCTTCCCCAGGAGGCCGCTCACAGCCACAGGATCCCTTCGAAGGAATCGAATCGATTGATTGGTCATCTAACGAAGTCAGTAGAGGCAAGCTATCAATCCAAGCGTCATCAGAGAGAGCATCTTCAATGCCAAGCAACACAGAATCAATAAGTGCGTCGACAGCTGGGTCGAGAGGCGTTGGAGGCTGCAGTGGTTCTCCCTCAAGCACTAGCTCAAGCCTCGATTGCTTGGTCCAATGTTCTGCTTCAAATTCCTTTTCAGCCTTTCTCTTCTGAGTCGCTCGCCCCTTCGCTGCGTCTAGTTGTTTTGCGGGCACGCGGAAACCTTTGCTACGGGCAGTAGCGACTGAAGTCGTATATCCCTCAGCAGCCGGCTCCGTTTGTCCAAAATCAACCTGCATGGTTGACTTTGCTGTGGGGGAACCTCGAGCAGTTTCTTGAGAGGTTCCTGGAGATGAGCCAGGGGTGCACTGATCAGTCTCGTCACTTTCCTCGCCATCCGAGCTGTCTACCAGCTTGCGACTGAGGAGGGAAACAGTTATTCTCTTTTGAGTAAGCAGATTGCAGACGTAGATAAGAAAAATGACACCCAAGGCTGCAAAACACGCTGCATGCAATGGGCGCGCCCGTGGCAGTTGCGCCGCTGTGAAGGTCCTAGCACTGCCTTGCAACTCACCTTTGTGGTTCCCATCACCTTGCCATTCTGGGACATACGAATACAGATTTGAATGAGTCTGACGCAACGCATGTGCCTCCTCCTCAAGCAGCGAATCAGTCGCCATAGAACCGCATTCAGTGCCTTGCTACAATACGCGAAGGCGTTCGAGCCATTGGCAAACGTCGTTGCAGCCCCTGAAAACTTTCCACAGGGTACTCGAAGTAATGTGTCGGATCGACGTGTCCGGAGACAACAGGCAACTTCTGTGTGAAAATGTCTTTGCTTGCTCTGGAGTGGTCGCTTCAGCGCCCGATGGCAGAAGTCGAAGGATAAAACGGTTTCGAAGAGAGGTTTCGCCCCGGCTAGGCTGATATATTAGGCGGTTTCAATATGCAATGTCCTTTTCTAGGTTTTCCATAGATGCCGAAGTGAGGGCGATCAATGCCAAGGATTGAGGCTGCGTCAGGTCCTCCGATTTGGACCAGAGAGCTTGGAACGTCGCCTACTCTCGAGCACGCAAAGGTACGATGGGCCAATACGGGTTTTAAAAAGCGTCGAGTATCAACAAAGCAAGTTAATTAATTCTTGTATTGAAAATATTGAGCCACTTTCTTGGCACCAAACGTTGCCACGGATCGAGCCCTTTGTGTAGAGATTGGCTTGGGCCGCTGCCCAGGAACATGATCGATACGGGCTGTAGATATGCCTTCAAATGTACTAAAAGTCATATGTACTGGAAGAGAAAAAACAATAAACATGCGCCAAGGGGTTTTAATTGCAAACGGCAGAGAATAAGTTGCACATTGGCACTTATTCCTGTCTTCGACGACCGGCGCATTAGTCAATCGCATGGAGCGATTGAAAGCTAACGGCAGAACCTTTTGTGCGGAGTCGAAGCGCGAGACACTTTCAGTAGAATTTGGAGTTCCATTGTCTCTGAACTGTGTCACGTGTATTCGCTCCACCTTGGCGGTTAACCATCCAGCCGAGCAACTTTGTCCAGACTGGTTGATTAGTTCCCCTGTCCCCAAAATTCTACTTGAGGCCGGCAGTTCATCTGTCAGTATTCGATGAATAACTGACGCCCGTCAGCCAATCTAAACCTGCAACACTGTGTCCGTAATGCAACTGCTTAACTAGTTTATTCCTATCGCTACAACGCCCTTCAGCTACGAAATTTTTGAGAATTGGAGGCGAATTGAATCTGCAGGTAGGCTGCGAGCAGAAAATTTCCGCTTTGCTGCTGAGTCATTTTGGGGTTAAATCTATTGTGATACCTGATTTGCATCTGTGCTTCATTGGCGCACGAAAATTCTCTCACGGCCGGCGGCCTCCTGGCTCTTCTGTTAACTGATCAGTTGCCTCTGCATTTAGCTTGATGGATTGAAGCCACTCTTCGGCATCTTTTCTCCAAGCGTCCCACCTGGCGTTCTTGAACACTGTCGACTTGGGTGATAGGAAAATGGCCAATTTTACGCCGATAACAAGATGCATGGGCGGTCTTTGCCCCACCCTGTAGTAATCTAGTGCAGCATTCAGGGCACTCAAAATGGAAGAACTCCAGCATGCCTTCTTTATAAATGTTCCGCTGGACCCACCGCGATATCTTGTATTTTCTATGCGATGCACTATCGCGGGCCACCACTGCTCTTTCCTTGAACCATCACCAACCACTTCTGCTGCACAATGTAGCGTATCGATAACCAAAAACGCCCTCCCCAGAGTTTCCACAGCAAATGCTGTTGTGGTCACTCCACTGTGTGCCGGCATGAGGCTGGATGCATATCCGCAGAGGCGCTCCGTGTAGTCCAAAAGCTTTTCAAGCTCTTTTTCAGTCAATCGCAGCTTTTTCAGGAGATGTCTGCTTTCCGAAAGCAACGGGCCTAAGGTTATGTGACAAGCGCGATATGAGGCTGCATTCTTTAGGCTAAAAGTCTTCCTCCCGAGACTTGACTGTCCTTTGGGGTGACGGTAAAACGGATGCGTTGCGAGAACTTCATCAGACACCTGCCCAAACAATTCCTTGAGAAAGCTGAACGAAGCAAGAAGACCCTGCCTTGCGGACTGCGCCCGCGCAGATAGCAACTGTGCAACGCATGCCACAATCGCACCATTTCCTTCGCATTGCAGCTTTCTATTGGGAAAGCAGCAATCGCAACTACCGTAGGTTGGCGAAAAGCAAAAGCTATTGATGAAGGGATTAGAAAGCAATAGTCGCATATGCTTCCAAGCCTAGACCTGGCTGGCAGGTGCAACAACACAGAACAGTGCCTACCTGCGCAGCTGGTGCGCCTGTAAGCAGCGAGACTCCAGCCGTGGTTCCTGAAGAAGGCGGCAGTCCACTGCTTAGCGAATTTGATGACAAAAAGCTCCGAAGAATGGATGATCCTGAGTTGCTTCTTCTCCCTTCGTGCTCAAGAGCTGCCGAAGGTCCAGTTACACGCACACGAAACGCTTCTTTGCCTGATTGCTACTCCACAAGACGCATTTGGCACACACCAATCCATCAGTCGTCACAGCAGAACATCAGAGAACAATAACATCAGGATGGCATGGCGTCATCTTGCAGCAGTAATTGATTTGATATGAAGTCAAGCCTGAATTACCTTTCTGAAGAAGCAGTTTCTGGCGTTTCTGACACGTGAAAAGCGCACCTGTTTAGCTAGTCCCGCTGTCTGCAGGGTGGCCCCAGCCGATCGACTTGAAGAAGACCGGATGGGAATTCCTCCGGAAACTGATGATAACAAGCTCCGAAGAATTGAAGATTCTGGCTTGCTTGCTGCCATTCCGTGATTAGGAACCGTGGAAGGCTCAGTTGCACGTATCCGAAGCGATATTTTCCCCGAGTGCTACTCCACAACATACACTTGGCACACAGCAACCCATTAGCTATACCAACAGAGCCAGGAGGAGCCGATTTCCTCTCGCTAGCTTGGGGCGACGAGCCTTTAGGTTTATCCAGAGGCCCACCTGGGTTACCTCGCCGAAAGAATCACTCTGTGAAGTTTCAGTGCTGGAAAGCGCTCCTGAAAGCAATTGGTCGTCGGAAGTGACAGCGGATAACAGCCCACGACTTGTTTTCACCTGATCCGATTCTTCGATACTACCTGGTATTGCATGAGGCACCCAGCTCAACGTAGTCACACTTGGAGGCTCCCCCACAGGTGCTGCCTCGCTACTCGATAACCAATCTTCTAGGGAGAGGCCTTGACTTGTATGGCTGGCTTCTAACAACACAGATTCGAAAGGGCTCAACGGCTTTGTACTAATTTCGCTTTCGTCTAGAGCGGAAAGCTCTCCAGCTATCGTGGGATACTTCCAGTCTGTTTGCGTGAGCGGAGACAGTCTCTGTTGGCCAATAGTTTCCTCAGTAAGTGCTGCAAGGCCGACTCGCAATGCTGAAGATGTCGTGTAAGGTGCCTCAACATCATGAGGCCAAAAGCCTTCAGAAAACGCATCTTCGATGCCAGGCAACAGAGTATCAAAGGATGAGTCTGTATCTGAATCCAGTGTTGGTGGTGGCGGTCGTGGTGGAATCTCATGAATCGGCGCCTCCAACCTAAGCATTTTCGTCTTACTATCCACATTGACGTCCTCGCTCTTCTTCCTCTTAATATCCATCTCCTTTCCAGCCGTGCCTAGCTGCAGTCTCGAAAGACGCGGAATGTCCTTGCTGGTAGTCGCCGTTATCTCCTCCAGCGACGGCGACGCATCTGACTGAGCAAAGCCACGCTCGTCGGAAACAGGCGCCTTTAGAGTTTGGGAATGATGCAAATGGGTGTCGTGAGCTGTAACTGAAAGTTTGTCCGTGTCTGTGACGCACGGTTCCGACTCGTCAGTTTCTTCTCTGGATCCGCTAGCCGCGAGTTCGCGTCCGAATGACGACGTGAGTATTCTTTTTCGAATGTATAAACTACACATATAGGCGAAAAAAACGACAACTGAAATTGCAAAAAATGCTGCGAACAGTGGTAATGCGCTGTGGGCTCGCGCCGCTGCGCAGGTCCGGCACCTCGTGTGGGTTTCGTCATCTTTGGCATCTTTGTTAAGGCTCCTCGTTGGCAGGTGTAACCGCAGCGTGGAAATGAGCTGATGCCATGCAAGAATGTCGTCTTTCAGCACTGACCTAACCTCCATGGACTCCTTCGTAGCTTTGCTACGGTCCTTGAAAAAATTCGGCAACACGTGCACGCCCAGTGTAGCTGGATTCTCTCGGACATCACTCCCGAAGACGTGAAACTGGTGCTCCTCAACAGAACTGCTGGAGCAAAACAGAATCAATTCATGGAAGGATCACCCCTCCCTCCAATCTCCGGTGGAACCGCTTGCAGGCCAGCCGATGTGTCCTTCGAGACTACCATTCCCGGCGAGAACGTGCCTGAGGGCAGGTGTCCAATTCCTGAAGCCAAGAAAGGCGAAGACACTTCGTTATTTTTTAAATGAACTCAAAAACCATGAAATAAGTATGAGATAGCGAAAGACCATGAAACATATTAGTTTGTAACTGTGTAACTAAGCGCTATTGTGAGAACTTCGAGTCGTGCTGCACGTGTTGACGGGGACGTCACGGACCTTCAGAGGCATCCAAACGGCGGCCTGCAGGGAGCGCCAAACATGGTTCAAGATCACCGGAGCAAATCATTCTTTGCAGGTTCATGAAAGTAATTGTATTTTGAACGAGTTAGCAGTCAGCGTGGGTCGGTGCGAGGGATATAATGGTGTCTGCAGATCCGCCTGCAGCGCCACCATGCCAGGTTAGCTCGGACATACTTGGAGGAAGGAGCTAGTTTCAGACTCGCATTGGTTAAGGTTTCCTCAAAACAAAAGTAAAAAGAAATTATGCCTTGCTGTTGGCAAACCTGTGAGAGTGGAGCCCAAGCTGTTGGCTGTCGATGGTCTTTCAGACGCTGGTACATGAATTGCTACTTGCTCGAAGGCTGGGTACTGCGGGCCAAGAACTTGCTTAACGACTGCCTACAGTCCTACAGTTCAATAATTGCCTTCACTGTAGTTGCAGGAATTAAAGACTTGCTTTGCTATGCTACCTTGCACCGGCAGTTTCAGCAAGCGCTGTTACAACTCATGGGGAGCCTGCTAACGTCCACACCACCACCAGGCATTTCTGCAGAATTGTCCGGAAACCCTGGCGTCTAGAACAGGGCCTGTTGCTTCTGGGTGCGCATCTCGGCCATATACAGCAGCTCATGGATGGTGAGCTCGAGGAATATGGGTAGTATCGGCTCATCTGCTTGTTGAACGCAGAACAATTATTTGGATTCCACATATCACCTATCCTGTGTTCTGTTTCTGTCCTCAATTTTCAATCACATTTCTGCAGGTCACCATACAGCTT
This sequence comes from Eimeria zaria, assembly GCA_904066265.1. Classification (NCBI taxonomy): domain Eukaryota; phylum Apicomplexa; class Conoidasida; order Eucoccidiorida; family Eimeriidae; genus Eimeria; species Eimeria zaria. The sequence continues at coordinate 6,755 of CAJFCY010000060.1, read as the reverse complement.
AGCAGGTTACTCCGGCTCCGCCAGTTTTCGTGCTCAGGGGCAGCTCCTACGTGTGAACATTAAGCAGTCAATTTGCAGCTGACTGTAAAGGACTTTTGCCGACGGGGTCATCTACTCCACCGGCATGCGTGCTCTAGAGGCATCTTCGTGCTTTACCCCACAGCCAATGTGGAGTAGCAGAACTGCGGCAATATCGCCAGCCTGCGCCACCTTTTTCCCCAGTGTTCACAGGTATGAGCTTATAAATCACGCAAGAAAAAAGGCAGGCGGAGTACAATTTTGCATAAAGTGTCTGCTCACTACAGGGAAAGTTGTCGACCCTCAAAGATTGAATGGCACAACAGAGTGATGGATAAGAAGAACAATGATGGTTAAAGCAAACCGAGTAAGTATTCTTATATTTGAATCAAGTTCTAGACGCCACACGACGCAATGGATCAAAACCTGTGTGTAAAGACCCACTTGGGAAGCCACCGTCCCCGACCGCTACAGCCGGTGGCTAACCTTTAATATGTACTGGAAGGGAGGAACCACGCACTTCTAATACCTAATCGCAGAGAAGCTAATAATAAAACTCCCCACTAGACTCACCTAGTGGCGTATTGCAATGCTGCGGAGGAGCTCAATGCCGATCACTGGTTTCTCCTTCTCTGGGTCGAAACAGTAGGCACTTTCAGTAGAATCCGGAGTTTCATTGTCTCTGAACTTTGATGTTGCCCATAGTTAGAGTAGATGCATCTCGGTAGTCGTCCATGCAGCTCAGGAGCTTCTCCGCTTGAGTTTATTCCTCGCCTAAATAGTTTCCCGGATCCTTGACAGTCGACCAGAGGGCAATAATTCATCCACGGGCGTCTGTATATTCGATGCATATCTCACCGGCACACGCCCATCAACCAGTCTGAACCTTCAGCATGGCTTCCATAATGTAGCTGCTCAAATAGTTAACTCCTACCGCTACAATGCTCTTCAGCATATGAGTTTTTTGGGAGGTGGAGACGAATTGAACCTGCAGATAGGCTGCGTGCAAGACTGTTCAGCTCTGCTCCGAAGTCATGTGGGGCTAAAGCGCTTGTGAAACGTGGCCCACATATGCGCCTCGTCAGTGCAAAAGTACCATTTCATAACCGTCAGCCTGTTGACTCCTTCGTTGATTGATTGCATGCCTCTGCAGTTAGCTTGGTGGATTGAAGCCACTCTTCTGCGTCTCGTCTCCAAGGATCCCACTTGGCCTTCCTGAACCTCGTCGACAGGGGTGATAGGAAAATGGCCAATTTTATGCCGATAACAAGACGCGGGGGCGGTCTTTGCCCAACCCTGTAGTAGTCTATTGCAGCATTCAGCGCAGTTAACATTGGACCACTCCAGCACGTCCTCCGCATGAATGCTCCAGTGGTTCCACCGCGATACCTTGCATTTTCTATGTGACGGACTATCACAGGCCACCACTGCTCTTTCCTGGAAGCATCTCCCAGGGTTTGGGCTGCAGAGTGCAGCGTATCGAGAATAAGAAACACCCTACCCAATGTTTCGACTGCAAGTGCTGTTGTGGTAACTCGGCTGTGTGCTGGCATGCTGGTGCATGCATATCCGCACAGGCCTTCCGTGTAACTGAGAAGCTCTTCAAGCTCATCATCTGTTAGCCACGACTTCTTCAGTAAACGTCTACATTCTGAAAGCAACGAGACTGCTTTCCTATGGCAAATACGAGATGATGCTGCATTCGCTTCCTTGAATGCTCGCCCGCTGAGACTTTCCCGGCTTTGGGGGTGACGGTAAAACGGATGCGATGCAAGCACTTCACCACCAACCGTTTCAAACATGCCTCCAATCCATCTAAAAGAACCAAGGAGCTCCACAGTTGCGGACTGAGCCCGTGCACGAACAAGCTGGAAAAAGCACACCACAATGACAGCACTTTCTCCCATCCCACTGAAGTTTTCTTCAAGCAAAGCAGCAATAGCAGCCAGCCTAACTCGGTTAGTGATGTTAGTAATCAATAAGACCAAGCGGTTCCAGCACTAATATTTGCTGGCAGTTGGCACAGAACAGAAAACAGCTCACCTGTGAAGCTGGTTCGTCTGCCTGCAACGAAGTCCCGGCCAAGGTTTTTGGAGAAGTTAGAGCGGCACTGTCCGAAGTTGGTGGCGAAAAGCCTCGAACGACGAGCTGCTCCTGGGTTCTTGCCGCAATTTCCTGTTCACGAGCTCCCGAATATCCAGTTGCAAGTAGGTGGAACGACACACTGGCTGTTCGCTATTCGACAACACGCATTTGACACACAGCAAACCGCGTTTCGTCACAAAAAACGCACTAGGGGTCAATTGGCGCTATATGGCACAAGGCGATATTCAAACGGCAGGTAAGTGTACCTAGGGACTCGTCAACATGGATTACCTTGCTGAGAGAACCACCCTGTGATGTTTCAGTGCTGGATTGCGCTCCTGAATCCATCCGGCCTTCTGATGCGGTAGCAGCTAATGCTGCCTGGCTTGTTTGCGCCTCCTTGTGGAATTCACTAGTCCTTCGCAATGGTGAAGACTCCTCTGTAGAAGCCATCAGACCCAGGGCTTCCCCTAGATCCTTTGCATCCTTACTGAGTAGCCACTCATCTAATGCAGCTTGATACATATGGCTGGACTCTGACAACACAGATTCGAAAAAGCTCAGCGGGGTCGTATCGGTCAAGCTGCTTTCGTCTACAGCGGCCGCATCTCCAGATGATCCTGGAGGTATGTGGTCTGTTTGTGCGGGATGATGCAGGCTCTGTTGGCCCACAGGTTCCTCCATAGGTGCAGGACGGTCGGTTTGCAATGCTGAAAATGCTGTGTAATATGGCTCAGAATCAAGGAGCCAAGAACCATCAGAGAATGCATCTTCGATACCAGGCAACATATAATCAACAAGTGGATCGATAAATGGATCTAGATGTGGTGGTGGGCGTCCAGGCGGAGTCTCCTGAATCGGCGCCTCCAACCTAATAAGTTTGGTCTCCCTTTCCCGGCTGCTGTTTTCTCTTTCCTTTCTCTTAACGGTCATCTGATATCCAGCAGTACTTAGCTGCGGTACCGCTGGAGGCCAAACGCCCCTGCTGGAAATCATCGCCGTCCTCGGCGGTGGCATATGGGCTGTTGTCTCGGATTCGTCTTGCACAAGTTTGGTAGGAGACGCCCTTGAACTCGGTGTGGGATGCGAGTGGGAATCTTGAGATGCACGCGGATCTTCGTCCGTGTCTGTGACACAAAATGCTGGCACGTCCTTTTCTTCGTCGGATCTTGTCGACAGTTTGCGCCCAAATGACAACTTGGGAACTCTCATTCGAATGGACAAACTGCACAGATAGGCAAGTAAAACGATGACTGAGACAGCAGCAAATGCTGCGAGTAGTGGTAGCATCTTCTTCCTTTGCCCTGCTGTGCAGTTTCTGTAGCCCCTGCAGGGGTACTCATCTCTGACATCTCTGCCGAGGCTGCCCTTCAGTATATCTGAATAAAGGCGGGGCCTGGTCCGATGCTGTGGAAGATGATTTTTCTTCAGCAGCCAGTTATTCGCCATTGAATCTTTCGCAGAGTTGTGCTAAAATATTTACAATAAAATTGACCCGCACATGCATTCACAGATGTTGAATTCCCCGCGGCATGACATCAGAGACAGTAAAAGTACAGCTTGGTATCGAGGTTACGTAAAGAAAAAAGGATCAGCCTGAAGAAAACGAAATTCCCCACATGTTCTGCTAAGCGGCTTGCGCAGGAGGCGCTGGTTTGCCGTATAAATTCCGCATACCGATGGAGACACCGCTGCGACCACGCCTCAAATGACTCTTGCTGCAGTACATAAAGACAATTGAAGTGATTCACTCACCCAAGAGAGTATGAAAAAGCTAAAGGCCATACGGCGCATATTGTGTTGCTCATCGGCGGGCAACGTTGAGTCATGCTACTCGCGTTGACGGGAACGTCATAAACCGGCAAGGCACCACAGCCGCAACGGAAAGATGGTTCAACACAACCGATGCACATAAATGCTTATAAGTTTATTATGGTGACTTTTTCTGAGTAAAATGGTAATTGAAATTGGTAGGTGCGACGTTTCTGCTTGTTTCTGTCGAACCCGCGGTAGTGCCCGGCTACCAGATAAAGGAGGGGGGGCTCCCATGGCTAGGCCATAAAATGAAGAGATGAGTCAGTTGAAGTTTTGCGCTGCCTAAATATTCCTTTAAAAGGAGGTCGAAGACGAATAATTGCCTCTTGCCCCCCTTCTATGCTGAGGGGATGAAATCCTCGATGCTGACTGACTACGCCGGATGGTCTGTGTGATGTGGGTGCATGTTTTGCTACCTGCCAGGGGGTTGGTAAATGAGGTTCAGGCTAGTGTTGTTAGTGCATTTAGTGTGTTGTTGTTAGTGTTTAGTGTGCTGCTAGTTCAGGATACGCTGTTAGCGCATGCATTAAAAGCTGGCTGCCTATCCTGCGTGCTGGCTGCTCCACAACAGGTGTTGCAGCGGAGCATTTAAACACTTTCCGTGCAAATGTTTCATGCTCTAGATGGTGTTGGTACGTAATCTCCTAGTGGTGAGCATCCCGCCTACTAAAGGACAAGTATATGCCAAGCAATTGCCAATAGAGTTAGTGCATGCAGCAAGAAGGGGCTTGGATACTTGCACATGTAGCGCTGCCGTGCAACATCATTTGTGCCGAGGTGTGCTGCAACTCGTGTTGGGCGACCTCCTCTCCTCGCACAGCAGCAACCGCGCCGCCGGGCACAGACAGCCAAAGGGATGGTGAAAGATGTAGTAAGCTCTATGCAACGAGAGTCCTTGATTGTAACGAGAGTCCTTGATCTTATCAAAGGACTATCGTGAGCTGCGAAAAAGCCAAATACTTATGAGAAAAGAGTCCGTAAATGCAGCTAACGTTCTTCCCCTTAGCTTAGGTAAATATAGCGCTGCCGCTTGGCTCCCTACGAACGGGGAGTTGGGGCAACGCGGCATATGTTGCAGCGCACCTCGCTACAACTCGTGCTGCGCAGCGGCCCCATATTTAGGCACATCCAATTCCCCTTATGCTGCATGTACTAACTCAATAGGCAACTGCTGAACACATCCTCCTCCATTGGTAGGTAGTCTACGCACCAGTCTGTGTAAACGGCTAAAACGCAAGTCTCAACGTCTCAACTGTTGGTCCGTGCACGGAGTGCACAACTCGATTCCAAGAAAGCATGCTGCATCTGCCCCCCGTCGCCCGCAGAGGGTACAAGCCCTCGTATGCTGTGGTACGAGGGAGAAATGGAAAAATAGGAAAAGGAAAAAAAGCGAAAAACTGAACTCGCCAAACGAAATGCCTGTTTTTCTTTTTTTTTTATTTTTTTTAAAGGTTAGGTCCCAGGAGGTTTCTGGGAGATTTCAATGCTGTGTTTTATAATGGAAAAGAGACTGGAGATGCTCCGTAGGAATAGACTTACGAAGTTGCTCCTCAGACACCCATTCTGTAGGTTTTCCACCTGCCCACCGAACTAAATATTCCCGTTTTTCCTGAGATCTGCGCGTTGTTAAACGAGTTTCGAGGATCTCTGTCTCCTCCAGCTGGACGTCCTAGCTTCCCTGGACTGGTATCTGCGTCTCCAAAACGCACTTGAAGAATTACAACTGGTATTGGCATCTTCTTTATTAGAGGGGAGCGCATGACAGTGGTGGCTCCACCTAACCAAAGGTTCCAGCTTCCCGAAGCATATAAAGACCATGGAGGCCTTCCGCAGCGAGTTACGGTGCAGGTTTATTCCCAGGTCCGCAAGGGAACAAGCTCTAGCGGAACTGAGAAAACTGAAACAGGGAACGTTGTCGATAGAACGGTATGCTGAGAAATATGAGAAACTGGTGATCAGAAGCCCAGCGGCAGACCAGGAGCTTCTATATAATTGGTTCATCGCAGGGCTATCTCCAGGAGAGATGCAACCCGTAACCGGTTGGGCGGCAGAGAGGGAACTCCAAGGTTGAACTTACCCAAATGATGGAATATCTTCGCATAAAGGAAAGAAAAAATGCAACTTCAGCAGCTCTAGCAGAGAAGGGAGAAAGCGTGTGTAGAAACGATTCGGACTTGGAGCCCATGGATATTGGGGCCGTGAACGCTACACCAGCTTTGAAGGGGACCAGAAGCAGCAGCCGACGTCAGCCAATGAATTCCGCACCCAAAAAGCCGGAAAGACGTGCTGAGCAGCGCATATGCTTCTTTTGCGAAAGACAAGGTCATATATTTCGCGACTTCAGGCGAATGAAAAATGCAAAGGAGTTGGAGAAACAGGACTTTGAGCAGCGCCGCCAAGGGAACAAACAGGGGGAACAGGGAAACGCTCGGGCCCCAAAGCAACGTGCGGCGAAGTGATGGGGCCTAAAGAGGTGATAGCCGCACCCGCAGACCCCCCTCGGGGTCAATTCAGTGCTTATACAAGTTCGTATTAACGATCAGGATCTGCTTGCGTTACTTGACAAGGGATGCGAAGTGGAAATTCTATCGGAAGCAACTGCTCGGCGGTGCAACCTGACTGTTCACTCGTTGGCGCAGTCTCTGCGACTACGTTTCGCGGATGGCAGGCAGGACAGCAGAATCGGCAAAACAGTGGGTGTAAAATGTGACATTAAGTCTGAAAAGGGTCACATTCCCATGATGGTGGACTTCTATGTTGGACCAGTTCACCACGACATGATCCTAGGTATGCCGTGGGTGACCCCGTGGAGGGCGCGCATGCCCCCCCCTGATGAC